>RJWM01004167.1:0-104502 GCA_004363535.1 Dasyprocta punctata
CTTTTTTACTCTTAGCAGTCGGTTGGTTCGACATGACTCAGGTCCGTCCTTTCGCATTCCTGCCCACTGTCTCCCGCTCTAGGCTCTTGTTGCTTCCTGTCTGTCTGTCGTGGCAGTCTCTGGTCTTGCTCTCTATTCTCACCCTGTGGTAAGCAGCTTCCATTCTGCCACTAATACGATTCTTCCTAAAACTCAGCACTTTTGTCTTTTAGACCCTTGCTTGGTTTCCCACTGAGCTGTACATGAGGTTTAAACTTCACAGCAGGGCCTAGAAGGCTCTCATGGTGTTTATCTCCCTTTAATGTCTTCACATCTTGCCCTTCCCTTTCTAATGCTTTATGTTACAGCTTACTAAATTCTATTTCTCTCACACTTGCAGTATTTCACATCTCTGATTTTTCTAACGCTGTTCTCCCTTCACCAAACAGCCTTCCTTTCATCAGCCTGTAAAATATAGCTTATTTGTCATGTTTCATCACCTCCAGGAATGGCCCACCATTCCTTCCTCTGCTAGACCTGTATCATGTCTGTATTTTGCTTTTGTTTATCCCATTCCAAATGTGCTTTAGGCTCTTCCTACATTGCGAGGTTACTACACGGGCTTGGCTTGACTCAGGATAGTGCTGTAGTCAGGAACTGGCACCATGCGTTTCTGGCACATAAGTAAAAATTAAGTGAAACTTATTGAAGGTTGGCAAATGTATTAAAGTTTAAGAAAGTCAAGTTCAAGTCCAAATGAGCTGATCAAGTCAGTAAATCAACAAAGTTTGTTTACCTTATTTGGCTTTACATTGCATCTCCTTTGTACATGTCTTTGTTAATTATAGTTGACCCTGTGGATTTATGGGTTCTACATCTCAGATTTAACCAACCACAGTTCCAACCAACCTTGGATTAAAAATATTCTGGGAAAAAAATCATGCCTGTATTGAATATGTGTAGACTTTTATTTTCTTACCATTATTCCATAAACAGTATTGTATAACAACTGTTTACATAATATTTACAGTATATTAGGCATTATGAGTAATCTAGAGAAGGTATACATAGTTTTATAAATACTACATTTTATATAAGGGACCTAAAAATCCATGGATTTTGGTATCCACAAAGGATCTGGAAACGCACCTTCTGTGGGTGTGGAGAGACTATTATTGTATTTTATATTGTCAAAAAGATAGTTTGGATAAAGAAAATACACAGTAAAAGGAAAAAAGTTGGTACTGTATTTGAAATGATTTCAATGATTTTAATTATGCCTTTCTTTTTCTTATTTGAGATACGGGATTTTCGAACGATGTAAAGAGTTGGTAGATGCAGGATATGATGTCAGACAACCAGACAAAGAAAACGTGTCACTTCTTCATTGGGCTGCTATTAACAACAGGCTGGAGCTTGTAAAGTAAGATGGGATATTTGTGTTTTAATTGTATATTTATAATTCTGGGCCTCTCCTTCAAGTACCAGTATTGAAGCATCTTTAATCCTCTGTTTTTAATGAGTACCTGAAATCTTCTGCCCACACATCAGTTATAGAGGTGAAGACAAATTTAGAGACCCAGTCCAGGATTCTCACTGGTCCAGAAAGAAAAATTAGAAGAAGCCAAAGGGCCTCATCATAAAGATAAAGGTTAGGACATGAAAGTGAATATATTTTGAAAAGGGAAAGCAAAACATACAAAACTTTCTCAGGATAAAAGAAAGATTCATCTAGTTTAGAAGAAACACTGAAATATTTTACCTTGTAATGTCAGGAGAAACAGGTATGTAGGGAGTTAAACCTTTTTTAAAACAGTAAGTTTTAATACACTTTTAGGTAGACAAGTATCAGATTGTTTAAAATATTTCCACTTCATAAAACACTAATACCTGCTAATTTATTTGTTTTATACTTTAACATATAAAATGTGCATGCGTATGTAAGTATATTGTATTATAGAATTATGTATTTGAAATCCTTGAGGCTTAAAAAATGAAAGTTGACTAAGTTTTACAGTATTCTAGTACACGTTATACTCACAGGCAAACTCCAGGCACATTCTGTGGATAATATGAAGCATAAAGCATAATTGTGAAGTGATCAGACTGATTTCTCTAAACCACAGAAGAAAATCACGTACAGCATTATAGGTCCATCTAACATAGTGCATCATATCTGTGCGCCCAACACTTAAAATTTATAACTCTTATGAAAGGATTTTAAGTTAATTTTTTATCACTTTTGGAATGTTTCCACTTGGTAATTGTAATTTGAACTGTTTTAGGTAGCATAATTTCACATTTCTACTTCTGAGTTAAGTAGAATACCTGACCTTAAATCCTTTGAAGGTAAACTATTTTAAGAGTGTTGTGATAGTTAGAATTGGCAGAGAGTAGTTATTATGTGTTTGGTATGAGAGTTATAATGGAATGCTAATTACAGCAGGAGTAATTACTTACAAGCTAAAAATGTTTCACCAGGGATTTGTCTGATACTGCTGTATAAATTTTAGAGACTTACAGATCTAGAGCCTTTATGGAGATGATTATTACAATGTTTTCTAACATCTGTTACTAAGAAAAAAACAGTATTTTTTTATCTCAATATGAATTTTAAGTTTCAAATTTCATCTTCATTTGTGTCTATTTTAACAGGTTTTATATTTCAAAAGGTGCTGTGGTAGATCAGTTGGGTGGAGATTTAAATTCAACTCCTCTTCACTGGGCCATCCGGTAAGGTTTCTTTAAGTGCTGAAGTTAAATAACCCTATATGGTTGGAGGCCACCATGTTATAAATCACAGTTACAGGCAGTTTGAAAGGCTTCTTTTGTGTCTTCTTCCCCCTTTGTTTAAAAAGAAATTAGTTTTAAAGAGTTTCCAGAAAGGATATTTTTGGTGTTTAATTCAGGGCTCCTTTATGAGTATAAATTTCAAATATGAGTATTATACTTTTTTTTATAAACAGAATAGCAACTTTTATATTTGGACACAATAAAGAAGTTATTAGCTGGGCGTGGTGGCGCACGCCTTTAAGCCCAGCACTTGGGAGGCTGAGGTAGGAGGAGTGTTGTGAGTTCGAGGCTGGCTTGGGCTACAACGTGAGTGCAAGGCCGACCTGAGCTACATAGTGCGACACTGCCTCAAAAAACTAGGGCTGGGAGTTTGACTCAGTGGCTTAAGTGCCTGTCTGGCAGGTGCAAAGTTGTGAGTTCGATCCCTGGTACCGCAAAAAAAAAAAAAAAAAAAAAAAAAAGTTATTGCTTGAACTGTAAACGTTCAGTCTTACGACAGATACCCATTTGGTAACTTGCACACTTATCCCAGCATTCTTGGCAATGTGTCTTTTACTGTAATAATTTTTTCTTTTAATTTAAACATTCCTTGTATCGTTCACTCATCTCCTGTAGTTGTATTTTAGAGAGAGAGATTTCCTCTCAAAAGTTTTAAGTCTAAAGCATATCTCTGTCTTTGAGGAGCAGGCAACTTTTGAAAGCTGACACAGGGATTAACAAGAAATTTTGAGTAGGCCAACTTCTTAGAACGTTTGTATTGCTTAGTTGTATCCTCTTTCTCACTTATTGTCCTTCTGAAGCTAAAGGAATGAGCATGGATATTTAACAGCTTCTTCTATTATTTTAATTCTGCTCTTTGGTGATGAGGTTGACGTGAACCTGAAACTGAAGTGTGTAAATGTAATAGGCCTTGTGTGAGACAAGGAATTGAATCTTTTCTCCATACACAAGAGTTTTGAGGAATCTAGAGAGAACTTATCCCACTTAAGCTATGGAAGTACAGAGCTGTACATGAAAATGAACAATATTCTAGTAAAAAGATATATGATTCTTATGATTATCGCAGTGTACCATGGTCTGTGAATATTATGGTCACGTGTATCTGGCTAACGATTATTTTTGTTTTGAAAATGGCAACAGTGAAGTCTAAGACGTTATAAAATTTTCATTGTTAGCATTAATCATATGCAATTACTACTCACACATGGTAGCAACCTAACATTTCAGTTACACTGGGAGGTTATCACATTTATCACTCGCCCATATAGCTCTAAGTTTGGAGCACCTTAATGCAAGACATTTATAAATCTCCAGTGTTTTAAAACTCTCACTGTTAGGAAATGTTCATTAATTATATCAAAATGCCTCAGGTCATAGGGCTAGCAGCTTTTTCCCAGAATTTCATTTGTTTTACTCTATGCATTCTGTTTGTTCAGAATACAGCATAATTTTTATCTTGTGTTTACAGACAGGGGCATTTACCTATGGTCATATTGTTACTCCAGCACGGTGCGGACCCCACTCTCATCGACGGAGAGGGATTCAGCAGCATTCACCTGGCAGTATTATTTCAGCGCATGCCTATTATCGCATATCTCATCTCAAAGGGACAGGTATGTGTTGAAATGTTTCTTATACTCCATATTAGCTAAAGAGATTAGGAAGATTACTATCTGTGTTCTGCCCTCTTTTTTAAAATGGAACTTAATGGATATCCAGATAGTCAAACATTAGCCTCATTGACTCTGGTTATTTAATATGAATTTTCAGCTTCACTGGAGGGAAAGGGTCAGGACATTTAGCTCAGCAACATGTAATAGGTGTTTCTGAAACCTGTATGCTTGTAATAGTTTTCCTTATGAGCCTAGTAATTTTCAGGTTTTGTTTTGTTTTTGTAAAAACATGGCTTTAAAGCCTGTATTTTTCCTCTGATTGAAAGTAGAAATGGTTAGTGATCATTAAATTAACCCATTCGTTTGCTTTCATTCTTTGAGCTCCAATGGTGAGTCAGGTTGAATGTATGCTTATTGTTCTCAAAGCCATTCCATGGAGCCTGGCTTCCCTTGAAAGGCAGAGGTTAAATTATAGGTTGTTGGCAGGGGAAGTTCCACTGTCAGCTGTCCTTGCCTGGGTTGTGCTTTCTGGTGACAGAGCAGTTCGTGTAGTAGCAGTTTCACACAAAACAGGCATGGAAACATGCTTTTCCAAATGCTGTTGGAAAGATTGCACTCCCTTTAAATAAGCACTTTCTCTCCGATTTAGCCAACTGAAGGAGAATAATTATAACCTCCTGGGCTTCATCTCAGAAAGATGTATGAGGAGCAGTCCTTTCTGCTTCTCCTTGGGCTCTTTCCCAAGTTCTCTTCCTCGAAGACCCCTAACAATCTTCAGTAACTATAACTTTTTTTTTTTTTTTGGCTTCGTTGGAACCATCGACACCTGAAACCTAGACTGCTTTGTAAAACGAGCATATCCTTATGAAAATATGATTTTCTTTTCTGTCTTTATTTCGGAAAATAGAAAAGAATTTTTCATGTTTTATTATTTGAAACTTCATACGCTAAGTTCAAAAATGCAAGCAGCCTCAGAAGATAGGGAGTTCATTACTGACAGTGACAGTGTTTAGGTAGAGATTGGATGACTTTGCATAAAAAACAATAGCATCAATTAATTAATTTGGATATAAGCTAGATGATTTTGAAGGTTTCTACATCTCTTATATACAATGGTAGCTATTAATGGTTTGCTTTTTACCCTAGCTAACCTTCATTTAAACTATTATAGTGTTTTATATCATATTCAAGTTTTCCTTTAGAAATATTTTGTAGAAATCCCTAGGTTTTTGCCCTATGAAAACAACTAGAACATGTTTTATGCAGGTAATATTTAAACCCTTCTGTATAAATAATGGTAAGATTGTGTTTAAAGCATATCTCTATTAAGAAAGAGACTGTTGATTTTGTTGTGTTGCTTCTTTTTGAATAGAGTGTGAATATGACCGATGTAAATGGGCAGACTCCTCTCATGTTATCTGCTTACAAAGTAATTGGGTGAGTTTCATTGAATTGCCTCAATCTGATTCTTGGTTCCTAATACTAATAAAAAAAAAATTTTTTTTAACAGAATAGGGAGAGATGACTTAGCATATGCTTGTTAATATGACTGCTGTTTCTCCTTTTGCAATTTTAAAAAGACAGCTATAAGCTTAAATGTCCTCTTAATTTGAAATGTAAATGGTAAATGTTTTCCAAAAACAATTAACATTTCAGATTTTCTAACATGGTTGACTGCTCTGAAGATATTAATTGTAACTGATCTATGAAAAGTTCACATGTTCATATCAGATGTGTATTCAAGTTTTTCTGTATGATGTATCAGCATATGTATTTAATGACAGTTATGTAGTCCAGTATCTGGTATTCATCTGTGCAAGTGCAGGCTGCCATCTTGCTTTGTTGGTTTATTTTTACTTTTGTATTGAGTTGCTGGTTCTTCTGTTCCATAGGACTTCTAGGAACAGAGTTCATTCTTATGCTGTTTCCTTTTTTCCTAGAGGGGTGGGACTGAGGGTAGAATTTTGTTAGATAGCATTTTGTCTTTGGAGCTCTGAAGTCAGGCATATATTCTCTACAAGTTCTTGACAGAGTAATAAATAGAATTTTGTTTTTATTGAAAGAATCTTTTAGTCATGAAAGAAGGGAAGTTAAGGATTGGAAAGTTAACATATTTTTATTAAATTTTGTCCTCTAGTTCATAGCTTTCAAATATGTACAGGTATTTTAGAATGCTACAAGTTCTTTCTTGCACAAAATTATTAAAAATGAAATTTCAGACTCTGTGTATAAGATGCATATGTATCATAAATGGATTTCACGTTTAGATTTGAATCTTATCCCCAAAACATCTCATTATGTATGTGCAGATATCCCAGAAAAATCCAAAATCACAAACATTTCTGGTCCCAAGTGTTTTGGATAAAGGATATTCAACCTGTATTTGTACCTGCTTTATTTAATAGTCAGTCGAAGGAAGAATGTAAAGTTAGCTTTTGGATTATCAACTGAAATATAACATACGTTTAATTGTTAATTGGATAAATAGTATGATATTTAATGTAACCCAAAGTTAAATCCGCAATTTAAAACAAAATGTTAACCAAGAGCAATGACACAAAAGTTTTTTCTTAGTCTTCTGTATTAATGTTTAAATTGCGTTTGTAGCAGACTGTCATTTAATAGATCTTTTTTTTCCCCCTGAATCTCTCTTATTAGTTCCTAGGGTAGAATTCTTCACAGAGAAATTTCTCAGTTGTTTGAGATACTTATGGATTGGTTGCTTCATTTGTCTAGAAGATACATTATTTGTATTTACTCCTCAAATCTTCATCCCTGTTAATGCCTCTTGGGTTTTTTGTTTCGTTTTGTTTTGTTTTTTGAGACAGGCCAGAGCCAACTGGATTTCTTTTAAAGTTTAACCCTTCTCTCAATGTTGTTGATAAAATACACCAAAACACTCCACTCCACTGGGCGATTGCATCAGGAAATGTTAACGCAGTTGATAAACTTTTGGAAGCTGGTTCTAGCCTGGATATCCGAAATGTTAAGGTACGGTCAGGTATTTATCTCTTTTATTTTGTTATCTCTTCAGTTAGAAGGTTGATAATTTAACATGTAGTTGAGCTGTGTAGAGTAGGAGGTGTAGCTCAGTGGTAGAACACTTGCCTAGTGTGTATGAAGCGCTGCAAAAAAAAAAGGGAGTGTATTTGTTTTGATTTAACAAGTTAAATATCAACAATAAACGCTAGCTACCTTTAGGATAAATGGGAGAAAAATACCTTGCAGCCATAATGTAGCGAAAGTATAACTGAACTTCTGTTTTTTTTTTTAAGGGAGAAACTCCTCTTGATATGGCTCTGCACAACAAGAATCAGCTCATTGTTCACATGCTAAAAACAGAAGCCAAAATGAGAGCCAACCAAAAGTTCAGACTTTGGAGGTGGCTGCAGAAATGCGAGGTATCTTCATATCGGGCCTGTTCTGTGGGGTGTGGAATTTGGGGTTCATTTGTCTTGACCTTTAGGGGAAACCAGAGAGTTGGCTTTGTGCTGCATTATATCTGCTGATTATATTTTTCTGATGTCCTTCGCAACCCAAATTTGGAAATTTAGCATTTCATTGTATATTTAGCTCTTTCTCACCTAGATGATGGCTGTACAACACACATAATTGTGTTATGTTGTGAATAGTATAATGTACTTCCATATTTATCTGATGAATGAATTGATATGCAAATGATTTTGATACTTAGAGAAGCAAAATGAAAAACACGTTGTCGCAAGGTATTTTATAGAAGCTTTTTTTTTTTCTTTTTTTGGTACAGGGGATCAAACTTATGACCTTTTGCTTGCCAGGCAGTGCTTACACCACTGAGCTAAATCCCCAGCCCTAGAAGCCTTTCTTAAAAAAATCTTTTCTTCTTAAATTTTTTTCTCAAAAGAGAAATAGTAACATGGCCTGTTTTCTTAGAATCATAGTTAGATTTTTTTTTTTAAACAATAATGTTGAAACTTGAGGCCTATTATGTCACTTCATAAAATAAAACATCTGGAAATTTGAGAAGTGTAATCCAGATCTTACTCATTTTTGAACTTAGCATTCCTTTGAAGAATGTTCTAAACTTTAAAGTGAACGGGACAATAGAAAAATTTAAGTTACAGTCATGAATATAATTCAGATTGTCTTGGCTTGACTGTTTCTGTTCTTAAATATAGCATCTTATCTAATAAAAGTTAGTAATTATACTTTCTGAGTGATTTTAAATGAATGAAATAGTAGTTTTCTAAGTAGAGGGTCACTATGAATGCTGGACCTGTTTTATATTTAGGTGTGTGAAAGAGGAGAGAAAGAAGGCCACTCCTCAGTCTCCTTTGCCACCGCCTCTACTTTTTAACTCTCTTCTTATTGGTAAAACGTCCCAGGATTTTGTCATTGCACTTCTGTTCATTCCCTAAATGGCATCTATAAATTGACAATTCCCAAATTTAACTTGTAATCCAGACTTTTCCAGGCTCATAAATGCAGTTACCAACTGGACTCGTCCTGTTCAGGTCCTGTAGACATCTCTCACCTAATGCATCAAAAGCTGAACTCCTCATCTCCTGATTGCTTTCCCACCCTGCCTAAACCTTTCTCTTCTCAGTGGGTGGCACGTCTAGCTTTCCAATCACCGGTGACCTTTCTCTTGTCATACCACACGCCAAGTTCACTGGAAAGACATGTAGCCTAGTTCTGCTCTTGGTTTACATCCAGAATCTGACCCTTCTCACCACTCCAGCCTTGTTGTTTCAGTCCAGCAGTTGAATCCTTAAGAATGTAACTTGGCTCTTATCACTCATCTCCTTAAATTCCTGTGATGTCTCCACGTTAAAGCAAAGTCCTTATAGTGGCCTTCAACACTCTATGTAGTTCAGCTTTTTATATACTGTGTCATCAAATTCACATAATACATTTATTTTCCCAGTTAGAATTTAAGCTCAATGACAGAAAAAGCTTAAATACCTTAGTGTGTCCCAAGCATCTAACATAGTGCCTTCCATCAAATATTTGTTGAATGAATAAGTAGTGTGACTCATCTAGAAGAGTGTGATATCTGGGATTTAGGATTTTGAGATCCTTACTTCTTATTTCAGTTCTGAGATTATGTTTGTAGTCTGAGTTTACTTTTTGTGTAAAAAGCTAAGCTTATTTTGTGTCACTAAACAAATAAGAATTGACATCATTTGAAATTTTTTCATTCCCAGATATGCCTTCGAGAAATAAAAATGGAAGAATTCAGGTCAAAATACATGTTTTTCCTCTTTGCTATTGTAAAAGTTTTGCTTGCCTCCAAGGCCTCATTATCTTATGGTTAAGAGACTACACTGCACAAGTGTGGAGCATAGTTTCCATTCAGACACACTGTTGGTTCAGAGAACTTTCATTCTTTTAGTTTCATCAAAAGAAGCATGACTTGGTAGAATCCTGAGCATTTGGTTTCCATGGGATACCTGGCATCAGAAGCCACTCCCTGCTTCAAACTTTCCCACCTTCTCTCGAAACCCACCTTTCCCTAGGTTCTCATCCTGCCTTTCTTTCTGTTAGCTTTGAAGACCCAGCTTTGTTCCTAGCCTTGAAAATCTGTGTTGGCCAAGATGCTGCCTTTTCTACTACACACTGTTGTTCAATCATGATTTCACCACCAATAAGTCTCATCTTTGCAAATGGTGGACTTGCTTTCTTAACTGCCTCCTGAGTATCTCCTGGATATCCTGAGGAATTTAAAGCTCTGTGTACCCCAAACCAAGCTCATATGTTTTTTCAGAATTTTTTCCTTCTAACTTTCTTTATTGGGGGATGACACCATCTTTTTTTTTTTTTTCCTTTGGTACCAGTGGTCGAACTCAACCTTGTGCTTGCCAGGCAGGCAATTACACCACTGAGCTAAATCGCTGGCATGACACCATCTGTTACCTTGGTTACATTCCCTGCATTTAGTCTTAGGTGTATTGATTTTCATGTTGTCCCTTTAATTTGCTTTATGCTTTCTGATATAGAATGTCATTTGAAAGAAATTATTTTTAAAAATTTTAGTTTTGATTAATTCTGCAAAAGACCACAATGTCTTAGAGAGAAGAAAAGCAAAATGCATTATGTTTAAGCAACACTTTATGAAATGTACAGTTTTTAAAACATGGTTTTTAAGATGTGTGAGTTGCTCAGATTTCAACTTTATCAATCTGTTTTGAAAAAAATTATACTGTTGTATTGATTATTATATACTAAAGAAGTAGTTCTTGAGCTCAGCTAATTATCCTTATACACATAGGTGAAAATGCATGAAGTTCTAAAGTTTCAAATCTTTTAATAGCTCTTCCTGCTGCTGGTACTGTCTGTGATTACCATGTGGGCTGTTGGATACATACTGGACTTCAACTCAGATTCTTGGCTTTTAAAAGGATGTCTTCTAATAACATTGTTTTTTCTGACATCTTTGTTTCCAAGGTGTGTATATTAACTTTGCAAGGTGGGTTATTGAATTTCCAATATAATTGTTTATTTCTGTTGTTGATTAGCGGGATCACAGATTTTTATTGAGTTATAAATATTACTTAACTGTGTAACAACATCTGCGGGGTGGGGAGAAAAGGGTTTTGGTCGCATCTTTTTAAATTGAAATTAAATTGTGCAGCCCAGTAATTTGCTTGAATTGACAGCTGGTAGAAAATCCATATCCTGGGCTACTGAATTGTTAGTTTTGTTGAATAACCAGATTTTTGTAACCATTTTGCCTCTTGATGCATTTTGCCCTTTTTTTTCTTTTTTTCAGAAATTCTTTGTTTCTCTTTTTTATGATCTCAATTCATTGCAAGCTAGTTATTTTTGCTCTTAATGATTTTTCCCCAGTACTGGAGATGGAACCCAGGGACTTCATGCCAACCACATCCCTGGCCCTTTTTAATTTTTTTATTCTGAGGCAGGATTCGCTGTGTGGCCCAGGCAGGGCTTGAACTGTGATCCTTCTGCTTCATTCTCCAGAGTACTGAGATTACAGGTGTTCATCACTATGTCTTGCTACGCTTAATGATTTTTAATTAAAATGACCTAATTAAAATGGGAGAGGCGGACTAGGGATTTAGCTCAGCAGCATAAGTGCCTACCTGGCAAGCTCAAGGTTCAATGAATTCGATGCCTGGTACCAAAAAATAAAAAATAAGAATAAATAAAATGGGAGAGGCTATGAAATGGTAAATATGAGGTGACCCTATTTTCAGGAAAATGCTTGCCATGATTATATATAGTTAATAGTTAGGACCCATATTGCTTGGATTTTAACACATGGCCGTCTGATCTTGAGCAAGGTGTTTTCTTTCTGTCTCAAGTTTCTTCATCTGTAAAACAAGGAAAGTTAATTGTGATAATTTCTGCCTTATGGTTAATACATATAAAAATGCTTAGGGCAATGACTGACACATAGTAACCATGTCACACCCCAAACCCTCTTCTCCTCCTCCTCTTTCTCCTCCTCACACGAGTGAGGTGTCACCCTTGAGTCTTCCCTCTCCTCTCTTCCCACTCCTTACCCATTAAAAGTGCCCTCTCTCCTGCCTCAGTTGGTCCAACTCCCCATCTCCTCAACAGAGCAGCAGGCACCCCCCACCTAGCCTCCAAACTGCTCTCTGGACTTTACACCCCCAGCAATCAAGGCACATGAGTTTCTGTCCTCTCCCTGCCTGACCCACTTCGTAGCCTGCCCTTGGACTCAGAATAAAACCTGGACCCTTGCTTGCAAGGAGCTTTTGTCATTCATCTCCTCCCTGCTTACTGACTTCATCCCTTCACGCTCGTGCCCACACTGCCCTTGCCTTCCTTCTGTTCCTAGAACAACGCATCAAGCTCCCTCCCACCTGGCACCTTGCTTCCTGCAAGTGTCCCTGCCTGAAGTGTCCTGGCCGTGTCTTTGCACAGCTGGAGATACCAGTCAGGCTCAGTTCCCCTCTCACCTCCCTAGGAGCCTGTCCCTGATTGACTGTGCTGCATCGCCTGCTTTATTATCTTCACAGCACTTCCTTTCCTGCAGTGTGAGGCCCAGAAAAGCAAGAGACTTCCTCCGCTGTGGGATACTTTCCTTCATTGAATGGAAAGAAAAAGCAATGTAGTGATGAAGACCCATAGAAAGACTCTGTGAGGAAATACAGAGTTGCTCCCTGGAGGGTGTGATTCTGAGTACTCTGGGTATTCCTAAATCCTTCTTTGCTTGTGAGCCTTTTCCAGAATGTACGTGTGTACTTTTGTCCTAAGGGGACACAAAGGATTACAGGAGTCTGATTCTTTGGCCACCTAAGATCAGGATACTTGGATGAAACCAAATCCATATTTAAATGTAAAGTAGGAGCTCATGTTTCTGAAAATAGCAATATATCTACACTTGTCTGCTACGCAGAAAACTTGTAACTTAAAAATATTCATTTTGAGCCAAGCATGCATGCCCATAATCCCAGCGTTTAGGAGCCTGAGGCAGTAGGGTTGCAAGTCCAGGGTCAGCCTGGTCTCTATAGCAAGTTTGAGATCAGCGTGGAACATGGTGAGCCCTTCCCTGTCTCAAAACAGCAACAAAAATCATTTCCCACTAAATGAATTAACTTGGTTTCTAAATAAATCTTAAGCCAAATCACCAGGAATTGCTTTCTTCTCAAAGAGAAAGCAAGGGTTGGCATTACCTACTCAACTAGGACACGAGTCCTTGAGATTTTGTTTGGTTATTTTAGCTCAAACCCCCCAAAATTTATATATATGTATATGAATGAAAATTATATGAAAAGTTTGCATTTTGTTTTTGAACACAGTGAGTTACAGGCCTTGTGGTATGCTCGATATGGATATGATTCAAATGAGAGTCAAATGCATTTGTCATTCTTATGCAGACTGCCTGATTTCCCTCAGGCTCCTCTGCGGAGTCCCAGTTTTATAGAGCAAACTTAGGGCAGTTGCTTATTGATCTTAATGATCTAGCCTTCTTTATACACAATGCCTGCTAGAAGTCGTCAGGTAGGAGCTGTAGAGGATGACGAATCAGGTATTCACCGCACTACCTGATACAGAAGAATGTGGTTTTTACCACAAAACACTAGGCCCTGCCCTGGAGTTCACGCCGGCTCCCTTTGGCCTATTCTGGCAGCATGCGAGTACTTGAGGTTGGCTAGTTCTTCTCAAATGCGATTTTGTACTTATTGTGGTCGTGGCCTGATAGCTTTTTACAAACCCTTCATACTCACTACCAAGCATCGTGTTTCTGGTATAAATTTTAAGATATGTACAAGTAAACTATTAATAAGGTGATTGTATTGTGTATTTGGTATGAAAGTTTTTTTTTGTTTTTGTTGTTTTGTTTTGTTTTTTTTGGTACCAGGGATCGAACTCACAACCTCATGCCTGCCAGGCAGGTGCTTACACCACTGAGCTAAATCCCCGGCCTGTTTTTGTGGTTTTTTTAAATTACAGTTTTAAAATAGTTTGAGCTTGCTTGTGGCCCAAATGAAGTCATTAGTGTTATGAAAACTAGTTTTTCTTTTTGCCTTTTCTTATAGTGACTGCTTCTTGGGTTTATTGCAGGATAAATGTGCTCAAGGTTATATGCATCTATGCATTTCATAAACATACTACTAATCTCGGGGAAAAGCTTGTATAAATGTGAAGGTGAATCTCCAAGTATTTAATTTTTGTGTTTCAGTGTATTTTAAAATACGGTGTGCAGATAAGAACTACTAAATGGTCTGTCTCAATAGAAATACAGAAGATTCACTGAAAAAATATAGTAACTTATTGTGAAGGAAGTAGCGAAAGTTCCTTGAGCAGCATTGTGTTTCAGTTTCTTCTGTGAAAAATGTGGTGGTGATGACAGTAGCGCATAGCGAGCACCGGGGAAGTGAAAGCTGCTGCTGTAGCTGCAGTTACCGTAGTATTATTACTATCATGATTCGGGGGGACTTCGGACTGAAATTAACGTGAGTCATACTAATACCTTATTTCACTAATGCCTTGTGCTTATCCTTTTTCTTTTTAGGTTCTTGGTGGGATATAAGACCCTCATATACTTACCCACAGTCTTTCTACTAAGTTCCACGTTTTGGATATTTATGACTTGGTTCATACTATTTTTTCCTGATATCCTTTAAACTTGAGTTTAGACGCGTATTACCTTTAAAAAATACCTTTTTAAAAATGCCATTTGGTGTTTAGATGATAGAAAAGATCTGAGAAAGGCAATTTACATTTGCATTCATTTAGTGATTTTGGTTGGATGTTTAATGTTGAAAATCTGTTTGATGCTGGAAATAATGTCAGCATACTATGGAAACAGTTGGTATCTAGTATTTACTACTGATAGGAGGAGAACAGTAAAATGAATCATTATTTTACTTGGGCCTATAATATAATGTCAGATTGCTTTGAGATGTCTTCACATGGTTCTTTTAACTAGGTCAGCAGTTAGAGGTGATTGGTAGATGTTGTGGTTACCAAAATGTTCTTGTACAGGAGGGCTGGTTAGGGAAACGCTTCCTCCGTAATGGTAAGCTGCTGTACCGGCTGTTACCTGAGGCAGTGATTCCCAGACCACAGCAAGAATAAATTCGCTTTGACACTCAAAATAATACGTGAAACAAAGTTTCAGAAATCAGTATTCTCACTGTGTTCTTTTGTTTATTTTATCCTGCTTCCTTTTAAAAATTCTTTTGTGACCTAATGGGTGACAGCTGATGGTTTAAAAGAAAAACACAAAACCCTTTATATCTAAGGATTAGGTTTATCACTTGAGGATCAGGGATCAACTCCAAGACCCACTCAAGGCTATGTGTTCTTAAGGTTGGCTAAGTCCAGTAACCCGGAAGTGGCAAAGGTGGTTACTTCCTGGATTACTTGTTTTTAACTTCAGTCTTCCCACTCTTCCCAGATTCCCTTCTTGTCTTCCAAGAACCCTCCCTCAGAAGTCATTGTAACCTTGCTTTGTTTGCAGGGTAGGGAAAGGTGTGTAGTAGATAGAAAAGCCCCTTTTAGCATATTCATTTAACTCCTGTGTTATTTTTTTTCTGGTGATCACATTTCCAAAAAGAAAGTACAGTGTCAATTGAAGAGGTGAATAAACTCCAAGAATATTTTTCCATAGGAGTAAATGTCAAGTGAGATAGGAATGAGTTTTCAGAAGGCATTAATACCTCACCATCTATTATAGTATGCTTTCGCTATAAGGTTGCTTTTTTTTTTTCTCAGCATTATCTGTAATGTTTTTCAGATTCCTTTAATCTTAATGAATAGTACAGCATACCAGGGAGGTCAATAGGCTTTTTTTCAAAGATTTTATTACCTCTAACCTTTGTCTCGTAATTACTGATTTAGTGGCAGCTTTGTAAACACTCAGTAAAGGCTTGGCTGGTATCAGACATAAAATTAATGTGTAAGGAACCACAAGTGCATCTAGTCACAGCAGAGTTCATACCAGAGACACTGTAGCAGACCCAGGGCTCCTAGGTTCTAGGGTGAAGGGATGATGACGGGGATCTTCTGTTTGCCAGCTGCTTTAGTCACCTCAGCACTTCACACACAATGCCCAGCATCCCTGATTTAGAGGAGTTTATTCTGGCTCGCATGTCTAGTCCCTAGTTGGCTGGCTCCCAGGCCAGGGGAAACATGTGGGCGAGGAATTCCTCCTGGTGACCAGGAAGCAGAGAGCAAAGGGACAAACCAAGGAGTGGGACACAGTCTTCCAGGTCACACCCGCAGTGACCCACCTCCTCCCACCAGACCCCACTTCTTAACGTTATATTTAGCTATAGGACCCCCACCTGTGAGTGCTTTGGGGAAACATCTGGCTATAAACTGGAGCCCCAGCCCATGTGGCAGTGGACTGAACAGTTTTTAAAATTGTATTTTGGATGAATTTTTAAAATTTGGGCAATTTAGATTATGACAAATTTTGCACAAGAATTGAGATCGTCTTCATACTGATTTGGTTCTGTTCTGCAGAATTAAACATTAACAAAGATATAACTCCCCTGTAGTCTGAAAGCTTCCATTAGAAAAGTAAAAGGTCCATGGAGCGTAACTGGAAACCTTCAGGCTTTGGGAAGGGGCTGCTCTGTCAGAGAACTAATTACCGCAGCTGGACAGAACTGTAAGGTGTTGGAATTGACAATTTTGCTTCAACAACCTAATGCATCCAGACATAGCTGACTGTGTGACATGTGAGTCACTAGGTGGCGTCCTTCACCATCAGATCAGAGTTTCTCCAGCCGAGCGGTAGAAGCTGTTGGAACTGTCTGCAGGTGAACCGAGCTGCTGCCCTCTCCTAAGTATTCAGCCTGGTCTTTTCCCCGATTGCAGAGGCAGGACTGAGTGGGGGCTTGCAGTTCCACAGCCTCTGATCTATCGTGGGAAGAGTCTGAGTTGCCTGGAAAGCACATGGTCTTTGGAATAACTGAATAACTCTGCATTTTGACTTTTTTTCACTACTTATGTAACATTGTGCAAGTTACTTCATTCCCTGAGTCTGTTTCTCCTCCTGGGAACAGCAGTATGAGCTCACAGAGTGGCTGCAAGCATTACTGTGCTGTGTCATCTCTAGAGGGCTGGCGACAGTCCCCATACATAATTGGCAGTGTGTGATTAACATTTAACATTTTACTAGTTAACTGCTATGAATAAAATTTGTGGAAGGCTCCAGGTTGAAACTAATTTTGAGAACAACTCTAGGTTGGTTCCTCAGATTAATTTCTTTTGGTTCCTTTTATATATTCAGCAAGCAGTGTATTTGGCTTTGATAAGGGGGACTGAATGAAAGAGAGTAAGACCTTACTGATGCATTTGGGGGTCTGATTAAAACTCAGGAAAGAAAAGACAAATCACTGAATATTACATTTATGGTTCAAGCTGCAACTAACTGCCTTAAGTATAAGAGGTATAAACACATGTAAAGTCCTGTACTTGATTTTAGAGGATCAGTTGTATGAGTGTGTGTTACAGGGAGGTACAGTATAGCTTTAGGTCAATTGTAAAAAAAAAAAAAAAAAAAAAAAAGGGCTTTGACTGAACTTCCAGTGTGGCTAGTGGCTCAGCTGTCAAAGAAACCAGGGAGTTGTCAGATAGTTTTACCAGAACCCAAAGCTCCAAGCAAAGGACCACAATCTCACTGTCCTCTGCACTGGTCAGTGCACATAATGTGTTTACTGTCTTAAATCCTGTTCTCGTAGAGATAATGACGAATGGGAACATGAGCAGTAAAGTGTTGTGTGAGGAGCAGTGTTGCTGTTGTCCTGGAGATCTGCCCACTGCCTTCCAATGTCGAGTGTTTGGAAATCTATCATTTGGAAGCCAGTTTACTTATGGAATGAATGCGTTAAAACCAAAAGACAGTTGCAGTGTACATCTAAAGGATCCAGTGAATGAAAACCATTGATCAGAGTTCTAGAAAGGCAACTTTTAGCTCCATATTGAGAGATATTTTAACTGCAAAAAAGTTAGCAGCTTACAGGAAACTGACACATCTACAGATAACTATAGCCTGAGGTCTAAGTCGCATAGAAATCATTCCCAGCTTCAAGAGAGTAAGAGGATCCTTTCCAGAGAATCAGGAAGGATATGAGAGGGAAGAAGAGTTGAATTCTTGAAGGCAGTTGGGATTTGGACAAACTGAAAGTATGGCTCTAGTACTGAGAGGAAGTGGAGAGCATTGGTGTCAGTGAGCCAGCTAAGCAGGGGCCTGAAAACAAGGAGCGTGTTTGTCTTTTATGCAACAGAGTAGAGTTTACTTGAGTTGAAAGGGGGCGGGGGCAGTGATCTACTGGGATTTGTTTTATAAACTATTCTCTCAGGAACCCCAAATTCAGTGAGCTTGCTAGGTAGGACCCCCATGTATTTTTGAGAATATGTCATGTACACTGATTAGGACTTTATGGGAAAAAATGACCTGTGATTGTTTATCAGAAGATCTTACCTTGTTTATCTTTGTGTTCTTCTTAGTTTACTCTAAGTAAACTTTGTTTTATAAAATTCAGTTTCATCCATCTCTGGCCCCTATGTCTTTTGTAAAGCTGAGCCCATATCAGATGAACTATGATAAACTAAGCCACCAAGATAGGATGTTCCTGTCTGAACCAGATGGGCCGTGCTCATCTTTGTGGGGTGAAGCAGTACTTCTCACACTCGTGAATGCAGCCTCTCCCCTACCCGCCATCTTGTTAGAATCCATAGTCTACGTCTACAGATCTGGGATGAAGCCTGAAGTTCAGCTTTTCAAACAACTGTCATTGCAGGTCCATGGGCCGCACTTTGAATAGCAGAGCATTAAGAGTCTATATGATAGCTTCCTTTTCCATTCTGTAGTTTGACACAAGATTGCTTGGCAACACCTTTTGAGGGAGATACAGTTACTGTGTCAATAATAATTTAAATTGGGCAGGACTGTTGGTTTACTACTGGTTTATTGATTTTTTTTTTTTAAACTGCACTCTCATTTGTCTTTACCTGGAGCAGAATTTTACTCTTTATGAAAAGAATTCTTACCACTTTAAAAACATTTCAAAGCAGGATAATGTTTATTCTTGAAACACTTTTGACCTTAATTTATCCGTAATATCTGTCTTTCCTACGTAGAAGGTGCTTTGTAATCATTTTGCAAGGAAAACAGATTCTTAAATTAACTCAGCCTGAAACGGTTATAAGAATTATTGAACTTAGGAGTAGCAGATTTTGACAAGCATTATTTTACTCTATAGGGAAATATTTTTAGTTCAAATCTGAACCAAATAGTCTGTTTCCTTGAATGATTTTGTTAAAATGATCAAAGAATATTTTTCTGGATGCTTACAAGAGTCACAGTTACACCACTAGGGGCACATTTATTTTGTTGAATGCTTTTCCGTCTTTAAGGTGTTCTTCATAATTTGCAACCACTTTTAATTAACATTTAATGTGAGTGCCAACTAATAGGAAAGCATTAATTATTAGTCAACTAGGAGCAAATTCCCAAAGGATTAGGACATAGGGTGGGGCCTGTTTTGTCAGGGGCTTCAGTAGGGTTATGTGCAGAAGGAAGCTGGGGACAGAGTGCTGAGAAGTGATGAACCAGTGATGCAGTGTGCTCGTGTCCTACTTAACGTCCTTCTTAACGTGTGACGTATTCCTTAACCTGGCTGTCACATAGCACAGGTGCCCCTGTCTATTTCGTTTTCCTTTTCAGCATAGTAGCCTTTCTCTACTTCTTCTACAAGACTTGGGCAACTGATCCCGGCTTCACTAAGGCTTCTGAAGAAGAAAGGAAAGTGGTGAGTTTTTTTAGTAGTGCTTTTTGTTGGGTTTTGGTGTGTTTCAAAATCAAGGGACTTCAGAAAGTCATAGCCATCTTGACTTTTGTCACAACCACGTCTCTAGCACAGGCCATCATAAGTGCAAGGTGACTGACTCAGCAAAACTGAGATTTCTGCAGTTACTTTTTCATGTACATATATATTTAATATTTTTATTTTCTATAAAGTAATTGCCCCCCCCCCAGACTCTCAGATTTGATGTATGGTCTCCTCTCTCCTTGTAATAATATTTGGGTAAGAGTTATTTAGCTCAAATTCCTTCCTTAGTGCATGGAGAATAACTAGGCAGGGGCCAAGGGGAATCCTTCTCCTTAATGACTGAGGAGATACTCCTCTTCTTCAAATGTGAAGTTGTCACATAACCTGGCATACTTTCTGTTTGTTCATGAATGTTTAGAAACTAGAGAGAGTGTTGTCTTTTGTTACTTAAAGCCAGTGTTCCTGAAAGGTTTGGCCCTTGGCCCTTGGCACCTGTAAGCAAAGGTTTTGATGGATACTGGTGATTTTTTCGTCTTTTCAATGAGTGTATATATATGCACATATTTATTTTTCCCCTATAGATTATAATTGGGAGATGTTATCCACTCAAGAGAAAAAAGTGATGAGGGAGGTGCTAGAGAATGTAGTTTTTACGTTGTCTCCTTTATTGGCTATTGACTGAAAATGCACCCTTGGAAAGTCACATTATTTCAAGCACAGAATGACTTGGTGGCGAATATCTCAGATTGCTCTTCTAGCTAGTTAAGTTAGGAGTAAGAGCTCTCTGAAAATGGTGTATAAGCATGCATATTCCGTTCCCTAATAAAATGCAATCGTAAGGTCAGACTTCATGTCTTTCAGAATATCGTCACCCTTGCAGAAACTGGCTGTCTGGACTTCAGAACATTTTGTACATCGTGTCTTGTGAGTACTTTCTGGGTGATTTTTTTTTGTTTTGTTTTTCATAGGAAAAGCATATTCTTGATACTATCGCTCATGTAAGCATTTGTCAGATGGTCATGGTTTATTTGTACGCTTTTTTGTTTCAACCAATTCTAATTTCTTATTGCTGTCAGAACAATTTCCAGCCTTGAACACATGGGAGAATATTAACAATCTTATGAAGTTGCCTATGGTAAAATCTCTTCATGAATTATCCACAGTGTGTTTTGTTTGCTTCTCTTGCCATGAATTGTGTATTAAAGCTGACTTCAAATCAGAGGCTTGTAATGACCTAGAAACCACTTAGTGAAACCTCTCATTTGGTAATTGAGGGATCAGGGCCTAAAGGGAGGGGGTAAATTTTCCCAGGTTATTGTCAGAGCCGGAAATGGAACTGGGGCTTTGTTTTTCTTAGCCCAGTGCTCGCTCTGCTTTATGGTTCTGCTTTAGTTCTCCTTAGCCAGTGTGAATAAGCTCTGAAATTCACATCCCCCTTAGTGGTGGTTTAATCAGAGTACACATACAGAATGAATTCTAATGACACATTTTAGAGCCTCTGTGTGAAAGATCATCTATTTAATATTATGTGTGCTGGTGTATTTACAACCTGGCATTAAAATCTTGCTTATGATTTGTTGCTTTGAGACACCGTGATTTGCTTAGCTCTCTCTTAATTGTCCCCTTAGATAAGGAAG
The DNA here is from genome assembly GCA_004363535.1 of Dasyprocta punctata. Taxonomy (NCBI): domain Eukaryota; kingdom Metazoa; phylum Chordata; class Mammalia; order Rodentia; family Dasyproctidae; genus Dasyprocta; species Dasyprocta punctata. The sequence continues at coordinate 21,283 of RJWM01004167.1, forward strand.
CCATTAAGGTCACTGCATTGCCATGTGTGCAACGCTTGCGTGGCTCGATTTGACCAGCACTGTGTGTGGACCGGACGATGCGTAGGTGAGAAATTTAATTTTTCAGTCACCACTCTAAGGTTCAGCATATGTTGAGTTATGTGTGACTCATGGAAATTAGGGGGGCACCCAAGGGCTGCATTTGTTCTGTTCCTTGTCTGAGAATCATCCGTGTGGTGTAAGACTTTTGGAAAACTGTCGAAGTTGATAATGACAATTTTTGTCATTCATGTAGTATGTTAGACTTTACAAAACACATGGATATCCAATTTGATCATCACAGCACACCCGTGAGGTGAATGTTGTTATCTCCACCTTAGAGCTGCAAAGGTGTGAAAGGTAACACTGTTTGCCTAAGGTCGCTGTAGTAGTGTCTGTCCTCCCCTTTCCACGCGTCACGACTTGTCGGTGGTGTTCGTCTTTTCCACTTGCTGCCTTCTAGGTCAGGTAGGAGCTGAAAACAGAGCTGCAGAGATCTGGGAATTGCCTTCCAGCCAGGGAATATTCCTTTTCTTCCCCTGCAACCTTGAGTTTCCCCGAACCCATCACAGTAAAAGCCAGAGGTGTGGTGGGAGGGACTTCAGAAAAACTGTGGCCGTGAGTCTTGAGGACAGGATATGCTTCTGCGGTCCTCACTGACAGGACGCTGCCTTACTTAGCTCAGGCAGGTCTACCTGGTGCATTCCCATGTCCTTTTCTCTTCCTAGAGAAAGGTGACTGTGTGATTCCTGGAGTCCCAAGCTTTTTGGACGCCATCCTACCATGAAGGTTAGATGATTAGCATTATGTGAGACATTGAATGACAGGAAAGCAACAGCAATGAGCCTGGACATTTTTATCACACTGTATTTGACAGTGTCAGGGCTGTGGAGTAGAGTAAGAATGCTACTCAGAGAAATTAAATGGCTTAACCTACAGTGACACAACTAATAAGCCATAGTAAGCCCAATAATGTATAATAAACCTAAGTCTCTCAATTCCGCTGGATGCTGCACCTTCTGTTTAACTTTGCGGCTTCAGGAGAGGATGGAACCGTGGTGTGGTATGTGCAAAGCACTCGTCATTAGCGATGAATGCACCCGTCTCCACCATCAGGAAGGCCGAAAGGCAGCACACAGGAGAAAGGCCCTGGTTGCCTGACCCTTTCTTGCCTTCTGTAGACTTCGCTTGCCATTGGTTCTCCCCTGTACCCTGCCCAGTTTCCTGCATCTGTACTTCTTTGTGTGTGTGTGTTGTATGTTGCCGCTCCTTGAATTTGTTCCCTCTGTTCCTTTAAACAAGTCCATCCTTGACATTCAGAGGTTGGACTCACGTATGTGTTCCATGAGGGAAGAGACAGACAGCGAGATTTGTCCATACTTCTGCCCGCCGCTCCGCCAGCATGGTGTAGGCCAGCCTGCAGCTGTGTTTGCTTAGTTAGCTTTTTTCTATTCAAACAAAATTCCTTCTTTTAGTAAGTAGGGAATAAATATTAGTTAACGTGGGTAATTGACGGCGACATACCGAAAGTGTCTGATTTGGATTTAATATCATTGTAAAATGGCAATAACCTTGTTTCTGTTCTACCGGGATGAGTGTTTTTGGCAAGAAAATGATTAATAAGCTCTTACCCAGAAGGACATTATAAGAAAAAGAAAGTATTAAGTGTGTTTTCTTTCCTTTTGGTTTAGGATTTGGGAACCATCACTATTACATATTCTTCCTGTTTTTCCTGTTGGTGGTATGTGGCTGGATGCTGTCTGGATCTTTCACCTGTAAGTATAGACTTTTCTTGCAGGCACACGTACCACATCTAATTCTCCTTTTCCTTGTAAGCCCTTCCCATTCTGATGAGGCAGCTATAAACCATACCCCTAGTGAAAACAAGATTATGATCTAAGATTCCCTCAACAGTGGAAGGCTTCAAGAAATACCAGAAGAGGTTCTTAGTACTTCTGAAGAGAACCTTGATAAATTTGAGGAGTGGTCAGAAATAGAAATTCGTTTAAGACAAGTATAGATTTGTCCTCCACCAAAGAGCAGAAGCTAACTACTTGCATAAAAACCAGAAGGGGTAAGTAATTAAAGCAAAAAAAAAAAAAAAAAAGAAAAAAAAGAAAGGTCGATGGTGGAGAGGTTGATGGATGGTGGTCACAGTAAATCAAGGAACACAGCTCTGAAAGCACATTCTGTTTGATAAGTATCAAGTTGAAACCCAGAACTAATGGGAAAACTATAACAATTGAAAGGTTGGAAGTAATAACTCAGGAGAAAACATTATATTACTTATTCTGCAGCCTTGAAAAAGGAAAATAACCTTCACTAGCAATTTAAAAGTTATCTAGGGGTATTGGTAGGGAATGATCGCCAGCTGCATTGAGGTGATCGACTAAGGACAGGGTTTAAATTGAGGTAAGGAGGATTGGGGTTAGCTCTTGAGAATTGCACGACTACACCTCTCAGACCTTGGAATAAGTTACCTCCCTGGCAAAACTTACAGTGCTAGTAGTTTTTTTCTTTGGACTTTAACTTTTTATCTTTTATTCTGAAGGATTGGGAAAATTTAAGATACAGAGTCTCCACTTCTAATCTGTTTCCATTAACCTTAAACTGAAGTCTGCGGAAAGATGATTACAAAAGGTTTTTCCCTATATATTTTTTTTCCTCCAAGCAATCCAATCTCTAGCACTCTTAAATACTCAGACTGTTTCCCTGCCCCTGCTCCATTGCCCTGCACACCAGCTGTCTCTAGTTTAAATGTAATTCTTAGAAGAGAATTCATTCTATGTTTGTCTCCAGCCTCCTGGTGCCTTTCCCTGGAAATAACCAGTATTGCAAATTTCATTTTGTTTGAGGTTTCCGCATCTCTGAAATGGGTTACTTTTTGCCCTGACATAAGCATGGCGAGGACTTATCCCCTTGCCGGCCCTTTTCCACCTGACACCTTGGGTGTCTAAGTTCTAGGCAATGTTTTGTAGCTAAACGTGTCTATCACCGTCAGTCAGAAGGATAAGATCCCTGAGCTCAGGTCTTGTCAAAGGCCATCAGTAACCCTAAGTACTAGGATTTTTAAAGCTTAGATTATATCTTACGGCATAAGAAATAAAAGATTTTTGGCACTGCTTCTGGGAGAGCTGCCCTTTTAAGCCCCGACAATAAAGCATACTCTTAGAAAAACCTTTCGGAGTTGGCCCGTGGACCAGTCTGTCTCTTGGACTTGATCCTAGGGGGAAGGAGCCAGATTTTACACCACTCTTGTCTCTCCTCTTCCCTCTCCTCCCTAAAAATAGTCTCTCCTGTTTGGTGTCTGTTTCCATCACAAGACTATTGATAAGAACAGCCGCGATTTTCCATCACAGTCTGCCTTTCCAAGCTCATTTTTAATGTTACACTGCTTCTTTCCTCTTCTCTGCCTTTGAATCAGTTTTCCTACTCTGTTTTGTTTCTGAAGAACAGCCCCACCTTACCCTGACTTACAGCTCTTTATTCCAGCTCACCATTCTTTATTTATATTCTACAATTTAAAAAAAAAAAATTGGCATCCTGCTTCCTATCATGATTTCACCGACAGAAATCATGAACGCGTGTGCTGTTTCTCTAACAAGGCCTCACTATCGTTCCTCCGCCTTGGTTTGACATCGACCCCCTTACCTCCAGAGTGCCGCTCTGCACCCTCCTCCTCCCTGATCCTGTAGCAGCTGCTTCTGCCACTCGATCCATTTCCTCTCATGAGGTCTGTTTTCACAGTGGACAGCAAGCGAATCAGAAAACATCAGCTTCCAAGTCACAGGGAGAAAGGTGTTAGATCAGTATCAGGCAGAACTGTGTAACAGCCAGAGCAGGTACAGAAAAGAGACGAGAACGGTTGTCTTGCCTTGAAACATTAACCACCGAAAACCTAATAAGAATGTATTAGACAAATTTTATTATTATATTGCAAAAGAGAATGTGGGTGGATGGCCACTGCACTCGTGTCTTTGATACAGAATCTGAAATCTCTGTTTCAGGCTGAACTTCAGTATCAGGTCATGCCGTGTTATCAAAAGAATCCCCAGAAGGGAGCAGTAGAAATCCATAAACTGAAAGAAACTAGATAGTCTTTTCCACTTGACAGCTGTTTTCTCCACCTGCTGTTAGAAATTGTATTCTTTTTTCCCAGTATCATGTGCATCGGACGCATCTTTCTTTGCTGTCCTAATGAGAGTATAATTTGCCTTCACTTGTTACCTTGATTGTTACTCTGTGGTGATTGCTCTTAGAATGGTTCTGGCATATATTCATGAATCAAATGAGATTCACAAAGAAGAAAAACAAAATAGGCGTTTAGGGCTAAAATGGACTGACAGTTGATGGGAGAGTCGTGGACTGATTTTACTGTCCCCGGAGCTCTGTGTGCTGCTTTGGGGAAATGTCTGAAACTACTAATGAGATTGTCAGATAAGTAGCTTTGTGAAACCTCAAGGTACAAATCTACAGAATTCTCATTTCAGAAACAAGTTCCTATGCGTATATTCATCCTGCCGCTAAAAGTCATAGCGTAGGAGATCTATTTCCGTGTTTCAGCTGCTTCCTACCCGCTGCTCCAGGCTGCACGGGTTAGGGGGTCAGCATCACGAACCATAGAGAAGACCTCTCTTTTAATTGGCATCTGGTGCTGTCAGGGAGAGACTGAGCTGGGATCAAATAAATCTGGCTCTCTCTTAATTTTCCTGGATAGTCTGTCTTCAGAAGTCCCCTCCCCTGGTCTTTCCTCCCCTGCGGGGTTAGATATGGTGCCAGTGCAGAGGTGCACCCATGCCTGGCCCCCTGCATGCTGTCAGGCTGGGTTCTAATGGTATCCCAGCACTTGTGAGATGTCTTGTGCCCGCAGCAATCGCCTGTTCATCTGAACCTGTAACAGAAGGTTATATTCAGTCCTGTAGTAGACCTATAACTTGATGTAACGTGAACAAGATGGATAATTTTCTAGGACAGATATTTCATTAAATATAATCATTCTTATAGGAAGAAAATACTCAGTTGGGAAGGAGAACAACAGAGGATGAGGAAGGGAAAAGAAAAAACGAGAAAAGAAGGGAAAAATGGAAACAAAGCTTTTGTAAACGGAGAGGAAGAAGGACTGAATAGAGGGCATGGGGGGAAGGAATTGAGATAAGTCATGTACAGTTACAAAGTCCCTGTGATGAAAGTGATCATCATTTATATTTAAAATGTACCAATAAACTTAATAAATAAATATAACCATTCTCAATTGCCACGCCCTTCAATTCTGACCAGTGCATTGTATGCAGGACGTGCTGATTTGGTGAAAGTTTTATAGTTTTCTGCTTTTATTCCTGCACCGTCAGCTGCTGACGTGGTGTCACTGTGCCCTCCCAGACTCTGAGGCACCACAGTCTCGTATCTGTATCTGAGCCACATCTGGAAGATAAACCCCTAAAGCTGAATTCCTGCCCTGGGTTTTTGTTTTGTTTTTTGTTTGTCTATGATGCAAGAGATTGAACCTGGGGCCACACAAACCTCCTCAGCACACGTCCTGCCGCCGAGACGTACCTCCAGCCCCCAGGGTTTAATTCCGATCCGTGCCATCTTGTCCTGCTTTCTTTTCTCCCTCATAAATCCACAGTGCTTTCATCTTGGATCACTAGTTTGTTGCCATTTTTAATAACAGTTTTCTTTTCTGTAAATTCACAGATTGGTCAAATCATTGCGCCACAACGTTCAAGGAAGACGGATTATGGACCTACCTCAATCAGATTGTGGCCTGCTCCCCTTGGGTTTTATACATCTTCATGCTGGCAGCTTTTCATTTCTCATGGTCAACATTTTTATTAATGAATCAACTCTTTCAGGTATTTATTTCTCATAATACCTTTGAGTAGAATTCCCAGCAACCTGTAGTGAAAAATCAGAAGACTTAGATTCCAGTTCCGTGTCTGTTCCTCTGTGAGTGTAGACATGTCACTCAGCTACTTTTGAATTCAGGTTCCTTGCCTATAAAATGAGTATTATAATGCCTGTCTAGTCTCATGGGAGTAGTTGAAGGTTAGACTAATAATAATAATAATGATAATAAACGAGTGAGAGTGAGGAGTGACCCAATCTGACTTCTTCATTTTGCAGGTAGAGGAACAGAGGTGAATTGAGTTGTTCAGGGTCATCCAGTCAGTGGCGAAGTCAGAACTAGAAGCTTAGATCCTCTAACAGCTCTGATTCCAGGGGTCTTTCCGTCATGTGGTTAGATTGTATGTACATGAAAGCATGGTGCAAACTCTGAAACATCATATAAATGCAAGGTGGTGCCGGGGATTTAGCTCAGTGGCATAAGTGCCTGCCTGGCAGGCATGAAGTCATGAGTTCTTTCCCTGGTACCAAAAAAAAAAAAAAAAAAATGCGAGCTGGGTTTTTTCCCTCGGTTTGTCCGTTTCTTATCTGTTGCAATGGTTAGGTGGATGGAAGTGGAAAGAGATGAAAGCTATTACCACTGACCAATGGGTATAATAATTACATTTTAAAGAAGGTCTTGGCTATTAGAAAATGCAAGCTCCAGGGCGGTAGTCACCATCAGCTTTTTATGAAGCTTCTGCCCCATCCCTACAGCCTGCCTCCCTCTGTAAGCCTAACCTAATTAGCGTTGTTGCTATGACCTGACACATAGAACAGGCAGCCGTGGTCAGTCCAAACCAGTTACGCAGGACCTCAGATAATTGTACCTTTACTCAACAGAAGCAAAATGAATATGCTTGTGTAGGGAAGTAACCAATTATAGCATAATATTGGAAAAAAGGAAGGAAGGGAGAAGGGAGATGAGGGAGGGAGGGAAGAAAGGAAAGAGGGAAAGGGAGAAGAAGGAGAGCCGAGGGAAAGAAAGAAGAAGAACACAAATGCCAAGGACTCGGCATAGTGGTGCACACAATCCCCAGCTCTTTGAGAGACTGAGGCAGGATTGTAAATTTGAGACCAGGCTGGGCAACCTGGTAAGACCCTGTCTGAAAATGAAAAATAAAAAGAACTGGAGGTGTAGCTCAGTGGTACAGTACCCATGAGTTTGATCCCAAAGAAGGAAAGAGGGAAGGAGAGAGAAAGAGGAAAGAAAGGAGAAAAGAGAGAGAAGGAAAGGGAGAAAACAGAACAGAAAAGAAAAGAAATGCCAAGGGAAGAAAGGAAAGGAGTGAATACCGATTCAAATGAGCTTTTTGGGTATTCATCTTAATCTACCCCTCTTCGTTAACAGTTTAGGTGGTAATGGATAGTATCATCAGTGATTATTAATATGAATGATTTCATTTGTAATACGTAATATTTATATATGGTTTAGAGTTTCACAGCACTTACCCATCTTGTTTTCTTACAAGCATTTGAGGTGTGGACCATACCAATGCAATAGCTCTATTTTATGCATGAAAAACTAAACCCAAGAGATGTTCAGTGCCTTGCTTCTGGCCATAGGCCTAGAAAGAGGTGGAGTTAGAGGTGGAACCTAAGATTTGAGACATCGATTCTACTTCTCTTTCTTTTCTAGACTCTTAGAACAAATATGAGTATATGAGGTTATGATACCATTGATTTTTAAGAGAAAAGTTAATACATTTTTATATACTTTCTAAGGAAGATAAGTGAAAAATGGACTTAAATTTCAGATAAGTTTCAAAACCAAAAATTTGGAGCAGAGCTGTTTTCTTAATGAGCAGAGCAATCCAGTTCTTTGAAAATGTTCCTTTTCTGAGTGCTCTGACTGGGCGTGGCTTTGGCAGTACTGGGCATGTAGACTGCCGGTCAGGAGTAAGGCCAGCGTCCTCCCACTAACCGCGTCACTCCCAGCCCTGCCCCTGTCTCCACTGTGTGGCTGTGGAGCTGCTGGGTCACCTCTCGGCCTCCGCACTGGGAATGTTAAGTTTATTGTCTCAGCCCCTGAGCTGCAGGAAGGGTGGTGCGCTGAGCTCCATGTCACAGATAAGGAGATTGCCATTTGAGTTGTTTTGGGGAGAAATGAGATAACTAAATAGTTGTGGGTTTTAATGATTTGGGAGTTATTGCATCACTTTAATTCTTCTTCAAATTTGTGGATTTAAATGTTCTTCATGTCAGTTTTAAGCTTTTTCTTGGGCACCTTTTCAAAGAGCTGCTGAGAACATACAGAACATACAGCGCAATTGAGATAGTTGCACTGATACTGACTATAGATTATTTTATTTACCCAAAAATTATATACACAGTGTGTTAAAAATCTAAAGACGCCCATAAGCCATTGCTGGAATTATAAAGCACTTATTTCACAATTTAAGTCAATCCACAGTGCTTTCTTGAAAATGAGATAATAAAAAAAAGAAAGCCTCCTTCTGGTGCACAGATAACAAACTCACTGAGAAAGAAATTAGGGAAACAATACCTTTCACAGTAGCATCCAAAAAAATTAAATACCTAGGAATCAATCTAACAAAGGTTATAAAAACCCTCTACATTGAAAACTACACTACTCTGGAAAAGGATATCAGAAAATGGGAAGATACCCTTGTCCCTGGGTAGGAAGAACCAATATAGTGAAAATGACCATACTTCCAAAACTGTTACACAGATTTAATGCAATTCCAATCAAAATTCCAATAACATATCTCACAGAATTAGATAAAACAATCCTGAAATTCATCTGGAACCAGAAGAGACCTAGAGTGGCAAAGGCAACTCTGGACAACAAAGACAAGGCAGGGGGCATCACAATCCCTGACTTGAAATTATACTATAAACCTACCGTGATAAAAACAGCGTCGTACTGGCAAACAAACAAACACCAGACCCACAGATTAATGGAACACATTAGAAGGTACAGAAACAACTCCAGACATACTAAGCCACCTTATCTTTGACAAAGGGGCCAAACATGTTCACTGGAAGAAAGATAGCCTCTTTAATAAATGGTGCTGGAAAAACCGGCTCTGCACATGCCGAAGATTAAAATTGACCTATATCTTTCACGATGCACTAAACTAAATTCAAAATGGATCAGAAATCTAAATATTAAAATAGGAGCATTAAATCTGCTGGAAGATAGAGTAGGTAAAACTCTTGAAGACATTGGTGTAGACTAATGTCTAAGACTTTATGAATAAAACTCCAATCACACAGGAACTGTCACAACAACTGGTATCTCGTTAAAAAGCTTTTGCACAGCAAGAGAGACCAACAACAGAGCAAAGAAACAACCTACAGTGTGAGGAAAAGTGTTTGCCAGCTATTCCTCAGACAAAGTATTACTATTGAGAACATATAAAAGAACTAAAAAAAATCAAACCTCCCAAATTTAACTACCCAATCCAAAAATTGGCATCTGAGATGAATATACACTTGTCAGATGAAGAAATACAAACAGCAAATAAATATATGAAAAAATGTTCGCTATCACTGGTCATTCAGCAGATGCAAATTAAAACAATACTGAGATTCCATCTCATCCTGGAAAGAATGACTATTATCAAGAAATCAAGCAATAACAAATGCTGGAGGGACTGTGGGGAAAAAAGGAACCCTTTTCCACTGTTAGTGGGAACATAGACTGGTGCAACCACTGTGGAAATCAGTGTGGAGATTCCTCAAAAAACTAGAACTAGAGGTTTCATTTGACCCAGCTATTCCTGTTCTGGATATCTTCCCAGAAGAATTAAAAACATCATACCACAGTGATATATGTGCACCCCTGTTTATAGCAGCATAATTTGTAATAGCTAGATCTTGGAATTACCCCAAATGTCCATGAACCAAAGAATGGATTAAAAGTGTGGTACTTTTATACAATGGAATACTACTTAGTGAAAAAAGGAAAAGACTAGAGATTTACAGGTAAATGGATGCAACTCAGGATTATACTCACAAGTGAAATAAACCAGATGCACACATGGAAACATTGTCTCCCTACTAGGAGAAGCTAGAAGAGTAAATAAGATCCAGAATGTACAATAGGTATTGTAAAATGAGAAGAAGCTTCAAAAGTAAAGAGAAACTTGGGTGGGGGGAAAGGAGAAAAGGAATGGAATAGCAAAACAAAACAAAGCAAAACAAAAAAAAATATACACACACACACACATGCACAAAAGATAGTTAAGATAGTTATACTACTAATTTCTCTTAGTTCATTTAAAAGAAAAGTTTGTGCTAATGTTGTTTGAATAATTAAATGCTGATATCTTGTACTCTGAGTAGCTAATTTAAAGATAACAATACGCAATGTATTAACTATTGTTACACTTTTATTTTGGAATTATTTTTTTCTTTTTACAATAAAATTTTAAAAAAAGCAAGAGAGAGAGAGAGAAAGTCCTCACTCCTAGGTTTGCGAAGTAGCAAATGCAGGGCACAGTTTAAGGCCGCCAAATCTTCGCCTGCATCGTGGCCCTCGGTCTGGAGGCCAGGGCGGGTGACGGAGGCAGTGCTAAGTGTTTGCCAGGGCCCTGCGGTGTACTGTTCAGGGCGATGGAGCCACAGAGCAGTGTTTTTATGCACCCTCCATCCTTCTGTTCCAGATTGCTTTTCTGGGCCTGACCTCCCATGAGAGAATCAGCCTGCTGAAGCAGAGCAGGCAGATGAAACAGACCCTGTCCCTCAGGAAGACACCATACAAGTGAGTGAGACCTTTTCCACTCGGGACCAGAAGATCCCAGGCCCCTGCCTTCCTGACCTAGTGCCCACACCCTGCTGTTCTGGGCCCACACTGCTGTCCTCTAATTTGCTATTTGGTGGAGCTGAGCCCTTCTGTTTTGGAAGCCTCAGTGGCAGGGTTGGGGTGGTAAGGTCACAGCCCCCAAGGTGGTAAGGAATTTAGTCTGCTGGACCCGGCACAAAGAGTAAGTGTCTGAAGTTTTGCCAAGACGGGGAATCTCTCCAGTCAAGCCGCATGGTCACAAGGCTGCACAGTGCTGGCTCGGAGGCAGCGTGAGATAATTAAGCACGTGACCAAGCAAGCCGCCTGCAAAGCCGCCCGTCGGAAATGTGTGTTTTGCCAGGATTTTCAGCCTGGCTTTCCATCACCAGTAATTCTTTCAGCCCTGTGTTCAGTGTGCCCGCCAGCATCAGGACGAAGGTGGTTTTTCAGGTTTGGAGTATGTTCCCCAGAGCACTGAATGTGTAAAACCTGTCTCCAGTTTAAAATGAGAGTGTGTGTAGGAAGACTGTCATTTTGTGATAGGAAAAAGATAGGGCTTTGAAGCTTATCTCCCTGCCACCTCCATCAGGGTCTTGGAGGCCAAGCTCACTGCAGAGGTGACCCAGACGCCCCGAGGGATTGAGTGCTCGCCGCCTATCTCCTGAGCAGTCTATTTTAAAGCCTCCTCTTGGTACAAGATGAAACTGTTAGGCTGTTAGACAAGATCAGAGGCTGGGATGTGACTCCAGTGTGTATTGGGACAGAAGAGAACTGGACTTAATAGGAAGAAACGCCTGCAGCAGTGGGAGTGTCTGATAAAGCTCAGGTGACTGTTTCAGACTGGCAGTGGTGATACAGTCTCTTTCTCAGGGCCGGGGATATAGTTCAGTGGCACAAGCACCTGCCTGGCAAGTGCAAGGTCCTGAATTTGATTCCTGGTACAAAAAAAAAAATCCCTTTCTCGGTACTTTAACCAGAGGAATAATATTTATTCCACTGAAGTATGGAAGCCTTTTGATAAAGGTGGGAACTGTCACTGAGCCTGTAGATGGGAAGCAGGGTGTGCCAAGTCCTGGGGAGAGTCCAAAGAGGGAAAGGAGTTGCGAGCCGGGGCACATTGGCAGCATAACTCAAGGAACTAAAGATAAATCCTTGGAGTCACTTGGAATCTAGTTTCCAAATTCCTGCCCACACCCAAGATTTTACCTGTCCACCCTCCTTTGCTAACTAGGTGTTGAGCCGGACCCTGTAATTCTCGGCAGGTCTCCCTGCTGCGCTCCAGCGTTTGTGTGTGGTCAGCCCTGTCCCTCGGAAGCTGCTCTCTGAGTAGCATTTGAGTCTTTCCTGACAGTGCCACAGTCCTTGTGTACCACACGATCGTCTCAACAGCCGCAGCGTGGTCATCTGTGTGCGCAGATGCGGTGGTGTTTGTTTTGTGGTTCTGGGAATCAAACCAGGGGCCCGTGCATGCTAGGCAGGTGCTATGCCACTGAGCTGCATGTCCAGCCCCACAGACTGTAATGTATTCAGTGGACTGAGTTACACTTAAAGGACTGGGCATATGCCTAAGAATAATTAATCATTGTTCATACTGGAATAAGATAATAGTGTTTCAGGGGTTTCATGGAGTGAAAGTGACGCTGAAGATGGCAGGCAGGAAGGGCCCAGTGAAAATGTGGATCTTGACTGGGTCTTGAGAACTGGTGGGCCTTAAAATGATGAGGAGTTACTGAGGTAAGCTGGGCAAGTGTGGGTTCCAGGCCCACACGGTTGGGATCATGGGGGAAATGGAGCCAGCAAAAGAGCGGTAGGTTTATAAAGGGGACTTGCATAGCAGAAGCTTGGGTTTGTTTTAGAGGGCCTTGACCACAAAGATGAGGAGTTTGGATTGGGGGCTGTAGGCAGAGGAGTGTCTTGAAAGGCATATGATTGGGAGGCGCAGGACTATGAATGTGTCAGGGGTTTTGGAGGAACAGACAGACTCCAATATGTAAGGTGAACCGGAAGGGACTGAGAGAGAGATGTATCACTAGAGACGTATTTGGACAGTAAAGGGAAAAGAAACATATCTTGTTGATTGTAGTTGTTCTGGCCTGTGTGGCTTTTGATACACTCAAAGTCTGAGTTAGGCAGTGGGGATCGAAAGGAAGAAACTTAGTGGTGGCAGTGACCGGTAGGGTGGGTGTGGGACTCAGAAGGAGGTGAGAAAGAAGCCCAGTCCAGCTGCTGGCACAAGGAAGGGACTCTCAGAGTAGGGATTCAGATCCAGAAAGAGAATCACGCTTCAGTTTTAAGGGTCCATAAGCCCTGGAATAGTCTTGAGTACCGCCAGGTTTCTGCAGGGTCATCAGAGGATATGGAATGCTCTGTGAATGTTTATGGTTTGAATGAAGATTTGTGAAGAGCTATGCAGGATGTGAAATAAGGCCTGCTCTCTTCTTTTCTTGGCAGCCTTGGATTCACACAGAACCTGGCGGATTTCTTTCGGTGTGGCTGCTTTGGCTTGGTGAAGCCCTGTGCTGTCGATTGGACATCCCAGTACACCATGGTCTTTCATCCAGCCAAGGAGAAGGTTCTTCGCTCTGTATGAAGAGAAGCATCTTGAAACTGTCACTCTGATTTGTTTTTGTTTATGGTGGTGCCCTGCCAGGTCTGAAAGGGAAGTGAAGTGTAGAGTTCATCTAAGCCCAAAGGAAAACATGGTGGTTTTATAGCCATTTGGTGAAACAGTAAAGGTATTACTCTTTCAGGCTTAGAAAGATGAACTATTCCCAAATACTCTTGACAGACACCGTTTAAAAAAAAAATTTATATTTTTCACAAGAAAATACAAATTACTTTTTTTGAAGATAATATTCATTGCTTATGGATAAAATATTTTCAGATACTATATTGGCTGTTTCAAAATAGTACTATTCTTTGAACATGTAATTTTTGATAAGTTATTCATCATTGTTGTATCTATAAATATGTAAAGAATATTTAAGTAGGCATCTCTGTTTTGCTTTCACACCTAATAAAATTTTCTTTTGTAATTGAGACTTAGTTTCTGTTTATATGACATAAAGAAATTTTTAGTCTCAGGAATGAATCAAGATTACTGCTAACCCTAGTAAGCTTTAATTTTCCATCTTATTTAGAAATTGAACACAGGCAGTCTTAAAGATTAATTACTATTTTTACTTAGTACCATCAAAATATTATACTAGTATGATTATAATTACTAATTTCCTTACTCTGGAGAAAACACTGATTCAATTTTAACTCTTGGTATATAGTATATGTATCCCTGGGCACATCACCTTCCTGCTATAAATCCTACCTCGGGTTCCCATTGCCTTTGAAGTAAAAGCTATGATTCACATCATGACCTGCAAGGCCCTGATAAGACTGTTTCATTTTACCAGTGTCACTGTCAGTCACACTTTGTCCTCTGATCACACTGACCTTTCAACTCCTCAAGGATCCATCCCACTTCCTTCTACAGAGTCATTGAGGTAAGGAAACTAAACCCAAAGGGAGTCTGTATCCTCTCTACAGTCACACAGACACTAAGTGGGGTTGCCGCAATAGAGTACCAATAACTTAGGTTATTGCCTGACACATACTTTTCATTCAAAAAAATAATTGAATTCATTTGTTAAACAAATTACAAAATAAAGGGTTTTTTGTTGTTGTTGTTGTTGTTTTGGTTTTTTTGAGCAAGGCATGATGTGATCAAAATTATATTTGAAGAGTGGTTCTTAGTTTGTGGACCAAAGAATTTCCTCAGGCTATGTTCTCTCTTTCCCTTTCTTACTAAATAAATATTCTCAAGTTGTGGTCCATAGACCATTTAGATCAGAATCACAGGAACTAGGTGGGAATCCAGGGCTTACTTCTTTAAAATTCAAACTTCCCATCCCAGATCTTCCAGTCAGTCCAAACCACTGTATTCCAGTCCTAGAAGTGGTATGTAACATGGAAAGTACATTTCATGAATTTTTAGATTACCCTGCAGACACGGAGCACCACACTTGGTCTTACAGACTGTATAACATTAGATATGCTCATCATGAAGCTTACAGTCAAGAGAGGAAGCTAATCTAAATGAGACTATAGTATAAGGTACAAAATACTAAAAGCTATAAAGAGGGGTGCAGATAAAATACTGCTAGAATTTAGAAGTTGGGGGCTCCTCAGTGGGTATGCTCAAGGAAGCATTGATGGATGATGGGATTTTTGAAGGATTGGATTTTGAAAGCAGTGGGCAGCGGGATAACTTGGAGCACGTTTGATGTCTCAGATGTGTGACAGTCAGGAGAGTTAATGTGATCATAAATATCCCCTTGGTGGCTTTAAATATCCACCAGGAGCTAAACAATATAAGGCTACTTTTCCTCATACCACAATCCACTTAGTTATTAGCAGGTGTCTTCCTGCAGAGATCCAGGCTCATTCCCAGCACTAGCTCGGACTCCACAATTTCCTGCAGCCTCAATCCTACTGGATCCTCTGGATCCTGAGGTGCAGAGAATAAAGACTCTCCCAAGAGATCCTGGTGGCCAGAACTCCATTGTCTGCACCGTGATGGCGACCCTGTTAGAGCTGTGAGTGGTGCACACAGCCTGCTATAGCACGTGTGCCATAGGTTTGCCAAATCTGGTCAACCCAGTCATACGTCCCAGTCAATAGCAGAAGAGTGGGAAATGTAGCCAAATACTATGCCTGGGATGCAAGAAAGAACACTTTTCTTTTCCATTTCATTGGCCCACAAGGAGGTTTTTCCTTTGTTTTGTTTTTACTGAAATTTCTTTATGCCATTAAAATGTCTCCTTTTACGTTGTAGCCAAATTTGCATGTGGTCTGGCTTACATTCTCTCCCACCTCATTCACCCAACACATGTTTATTAAGTGCCTGCCATTTGTAGAGCACTGTGAATGCAAGCATGTCATATTCTAACACAGGGATAAGTAGAAATTTCAAACTCTGTGCAATGAGACAGGGATTTGTTAATTATATATCCATTACTGCAGTGCAAAGGTGGACTCATTCTCAGATAGTTCAGAATTTATTTTGCAAAGGAGGTGACATTTAACGTATGACTTATTTGATAGCTTACCAGGATAAGGAGTTAGGTTCTGGGAAAGATGATGGAGGTTCCATTTTCCAGGATTTTCAGGCAGAAGAGTTTTAGCAGATGTACAATGGGGTGAGAGCAATAGGTGTTTAAGAAAACTTGAGGTCTTTTGAATGTGATTTGAACTTATGTGGAAGAGATTGTCTACAGCTAAGTTGAAAGGAGTAAGGCAGAGGTCAATGTGTTAAGGTCCTTATATGATAAACTGCTAGGGGCTCAGTTGTGTCTCCCCACAATTCACATGTGAAGTCCCAACCCCCCTCAGAATGTGACTCTATAAAGGTTTTACAGGTGGGCCCCAATCCAGCATGATACTAAAAGAGTTCAGCGCACACATACAAAGAATACCATGCAAAGATACAGGAGAAGACGGCCGTCCAAAGCCAAGGAGAGAGGCCTCAGAAGAAACCAACTGTGGTGACCCTCGGTGGATATCAGCCCCAGCAAACTAAAACACGTGCCAAAGAGCAGGAATGGAAGGGATGTGTTCCAGAAATATTTTGAGATTAGAATAAGGAAGCTTGAAGAGTGAGGTAAGGAAGGGTGAGGGAGAGAACAAAGCTGAGGATGATTGAAGTTTTTAGCTTCGGTCTCCTGAGACTAGTAACTGATACACAACAGAAAGTCTGCACAAGACTTTGTCCAAGACTGCTCATGAGCGGCACTAAAAAGTCACTCATTGCGAACACAGCTTTCCTTAGGACTTGGTACGTAGAAAAACCCGTGGTTTAGCCTACGATTTCATCACTTTTATCAGATTTTATTTGCTTTCATTTATTCCACATAATTTAAAATTGCATAGAGGTGGGAGAATTGGTGCCATCAGTAAAAGGACACATGCACTGGAGCTGCCGAGAATCGACTGAAGAGGCAGTGAAAGGTGTCTCTAATTGGCTGCATTTCATTTCTGGGCCTGGCAGTTTGATGGAGAAGTTTTTAAAAAATTGTTAAACCTCAGGGAATTGTTCTGGAATAAAAGAAAATCATCCTTGTGTCGTTTATAATGCAGAAGCAAGTGCCATGCTTTGTTGTCATTTCTGAGTTCTTATAAAATGCATAAGTTTGCAAAGCTAGTGAAAAAACAAAAAGATAAACGCCAGCAATTTTGTTATTTTTGATTTTCCTTTTAGAATTTGCTATCTTGTTCTCTATTTCCTCCCGGATCCCCGGTTTTCTTTTCTGCTGGCAGTAACTGGAAAGGCACTCAGCCAGTGGATTCTGGAAGACCATCTTCTAAGTCCACGATTTTGCCCTTCTCCTTTCCCAGCTGACATCCAGATTCATTCTCTACAGCTAATTTTTTGACCTAGCTGTGTGTTTTGAAAATTTTCCTCTTTCAAAAAAAAAAATCCAAAGACATACAGGGTACCACTAAAACATTCTTTTATTACCTCTCTCACCCCAAGAATTGTAAATAATAAAGCATTTGTTACAGATTAACTTTTACCATAATTTTCTCCCAAATATTTTTGTTGTTGTTGTTGTTGTTGTTACTTTGGAAAAGCCTACAAATGATTCTGAAGAGAACGTTGTCCAGCTACAAACGAAGCTGACTGGGGAAGACTTCATCCGTGCAGGATCCCTCAGCGACGCCTTCTGCAGCAAAAAGCCAGGCTGCTTTCACTCTTTCTTTTCCACTTGGTGTGTAAGGCCCCCAAACCCAATGCCTGTAGGGCCAAAATTTTTGGCATAGCAAACTGAATGAGAGGGGGGTAAAGAGAGAGAATGTTGATTAGCACCACTGTTTCAGGTCCTTGTGCAGAGGCATAGTCCATTTACCTGTTAAAGTCAACCTTTTCATAAAGGTATGCATGAGTTAACTTTTAAATAAATGATATTTTTGTAGATCTGCTAATGAAAATATTATTGATAGCTGCTTTGTGTTTTTGCTTTGTTTGCAGACCTTTTCTCCTTTGAGTTGGCACCATCTGGCTCTGGGTTGCCTGCCCAGCCTCCTGACTCTTGCCCCACACTCCGGCCACACAGAAAAATCTGTTGTGGTATCCACTCTTGAATGGCACTGCCCCCTGTTCCTGGAGTGCCTCCTCCCAAACCCATGATCACCCTCCAAGCCCTGGAGGAAGGATGTCTTCTGAGAAGCCCCCATCAGCCAAGCTGATTGCTGTCCTCTTTGTAGGCAGCTGCATTGTGAATGTTCCTCTACTGCAGCTTTCTTCATTGGGAAATGTGACTTGCTTATATGCTGATCTCACTGACTACAAGGTTCTAGGGTTTCATGGCCTGTGGATGGTGAGGACCCTCTATGTCCTCAACTACCAAGAGAAGGCAACCACCTGTCAAGTGTTGAATCAAGGCCCATCCTGTCTCATTACGGGAAAAGCTTTGGCAACCTGTAGTCGTAATTAACAATGCCCTGTTAACCCTCTTTCCATTGCTGCACTCACTGACTCCACCAAGTTAGAGATCCTGAGGCATCATTAAATGATGATGTTCAACAGAGCAACAGAATAGGCGTGGGGAGGCTTTGGGTGGAGACAGTCGCCTTGGCCCTAGCGCATCCCTTCTTTTCCTAGTATTAGGAGGGAACTGGGCCTCACTGTCTCTGCACAAGACGTGGGGTTTATGGAGAGCTGCAAGGACCAGGAGGAAAGCTAGTTCTGTCTTTGTGATCACCAAGTGACATGCAACCTCAGAAATTGAAATGTCAGAAGGGAGGAGGGACAGACAGGAAGGAAGATGGAGGGAGGGAGGGCAGCACACATGAGGAAGAGAGGGGAGACAGAGGTCTTGATAAACTCAAGCGAGGCCACACACACTGCCTTCGTCCCCTGCCCTCCAACCCGCCTCTCAGGCAGGCCACTTCCTTTCTGCCCTCCACCTGGCACCCTCTGCCCTGCACCGCTGAGCATCTGCAAGCCTCTGGTACCCACCAGGTGCCCCGGGGGTGAGGAGCAGAACTGGGCCAGGTGATCCTCTCCATGTCTCTTAGACAATTTTCGCTCCACATCCTGAGAGCCCTAACTCTGCCCAGGCCGAGCAGCCCTGCTCCTGGTTGGCACAGGCAGGCCTCTAGGCGTGGCCACGCTTCCCCTCCAAGGACGCTCCTTGGGAAAACAAGTCCCCAGAAGTCTCCGGAGCTACTCACCTTTGCAATAAAGCTCCCCATCTTTGTCAGTGACATTTGTGGACTCCAGGCTCTTCCCACAGATGGCGCAGCGGAAACAGGTCTTGTGCCAAGGCTGAGGGGCATGAGAGTGTTGTGTATCAAAGAGGTGGCAGCACATTCCGGTTTCCTTCTGAGTGTGCTAGCCAGCAACCCACAAACAAGCTTTCCCTTACTTAATGGGACTCTGGAATAATCTTTCCGGGGTTTTGGAGAAGATGAAATACAATTGCCTTGGCCAGAAATTCTCAGAACCCTGCGAATAAATTTATTGTGGTGATTTGCACATGAGTCCCTTCGGAGTAGAACAGAGGGAAGGGCTTCCCTATGGTGACACGCTGGTCAGGGTAGGACCTGGGCTTGGGGCAGTAATGTTTGTGCTGAAGATGAAGCACAGTGACAAAGCAGGCAGCCATGTATGTAATCAACCTGGTTTTCACTCTGCAATTCCCGTGACAGAGTTGCTGGGATTGTTGGAAACATCACCCACCCACCTCACCCCCCACCCCATCCCGTCTGCACATTACATGTCTGCCAGGCTCCGGCTGGAGACTGTCACAGGTCTGTGAAGGCCCAGTCTTTGTGTAGAGACAGTCTCTGTGCTCGGAGTGTGTCCCGTCTATGCCCCTTCTGCACATCTAGTGTCAGCAGGACTTTACCCGCTTCCCCGGGTCCAACTCCTTTGGTGAGTGCCCTGACTCTGGGCCTGAAACGAGGGCTTTTAGAGTACTGCACTTGACTGTCTCTGACATTTGATGACCTTCCTGAAATCCAGGACATCTGTACATCTGTAAGTGAGGATGTCGTGCTGCCGTGAGGCAGTTTCTGTGTGATGACAGGAACACATGGCATTACGCCGCGGTGACAGGTTCCCGGGGCTGACAACTTAGTGGACCGATTGTGTACACCAATACTGGAGGTACCTGTGTGTCTCTGTGTCATAAGAGCTTTTAGCTCGCTGCCTTGGTCCAGTACAGTGATGGCAAACCTTTTAGGGCTTTTGATACAAGCAGCCCCCTGGGGAGCTTGTACCATAGGTTCATCACCACTGTCCTAGCAGGTTAACACTCGTTACAGCAAAACACATCCATTCTTATTTATTAAGGGCACTGCTAGGTGACAGTCACAGCCCAGAAGGGTGAGTGAGGATGTATGGTTATCTACAAGGGGTGATCAAAATTTACAGTGAATGCTTTAATAAAAATGTATTACAGTAAAAAAATACATTGCCATTAATCTCCCTCTCCTCAAACACACTTACCTCACTGTTCTTGACACTTTCTGAAGCATTTCTGGAAGTCCTTTTTCATGAGTGTCTTTGCAAGAAGTGATTTTTAAAAAATATGGTGTACGCTGTTATATACCACCCAACAGAAAGGCAGAATTGTAAAATCATTATAGTTTGTTCTCATACACCTTATTCACAGGATTGGGCACCAGGCAACTTTTGGTTCTTCCCAAAATCAGAATTACCATGACAGGTAAACATTTTACAGTTTTTTGTTTGTTTGTTTAGGGTTTTTTTTGTCTGTTTGT
Source organism: Dasyprocta punctata (assembly GCA_004363535.1). Lineage (NCBI taxonomy): Eukaryota > Metazoa > Chordata > Mammalia > Rodentia > Dasyproctidae > Dasyprocta > Dasyprocta punctata. The sequence continues at coordinate 41,714 of RJWM01004167.1, forward strand.
TTGTTTTAGGTTTTTTTGTGTGTGTGCGTGTGTGTGTGTTTTGCTTTGCTTTGTTTTGTTTTCGAGACAGGGTCTTGTTGTGTAGTTCAGGCTGGCCTTGAACCCACTACGTAACCCAGGCTGGCCTCAAACTCCCCACAGTCCTCCTGACTCAGCCTCCCAAGTGCTGGGAGTACAGGCATGCACCACCACGCCCAGCAAACATTTTGAATTGATTTAGGACATTGGATCAGCCACATACCACAACTAAAGACACTCAAGAAAGTGGACTTCCCTAACTGCTTCCAAAAGTGGCAATAGCCAGGCGTGGTAGCACACACCTGTAATCCTAGCACTCAGGAGGCTGAGGCAGGAGAATTGTGATGAATTCAAGGCCAATTTAGGCTACATAGGGAGTTCAAGATCAGTCTGAACTACATAGCAAGACCCTGTCTCAAAAAAAAAAAAAAAAAAAAAAGGCAAGAGCAATGAGAGAAATGTGTTCAAAACCACGGGGAGGTATTTTGAGGATTAATGGCAATATGTCTTTTACTATAATACACTTTTTAATGTAAGCGTTAATGATTTTTTTATCACACTCCTGAAGAGGATCTAGGAGCTAAGGTGAGGGAAGGTCTGTCCCCACCCTCCAGCAGTCCCAGCTCTCTCCTTCCTTCCCATTCATCCAGTGTAGATGAACAAACCCCATCTGGGTCACACAGAAAGCCTTACCTTGCCACCTCCCATGACTTTCTCAGCAGCATAGACTGACTTTCCACATCGAGGGCACTTCTCTGACTCACCGAACTTCGCGGTGAACTTGGAAGGGTTGCTGGTGGTGGCCGATCGTGCCGGCTTGGGGGACCTAATGGAAACAGACCAATGAAGTGTAGACCTCCCTTGGCACACAGTATGAGCTGGGTGTCCCCGAGTGAGCTGCCTCACTTATGTGTGCCTCTGTCTCCTCACCTGGAAAGTGGAGTCAATCACAATGCCTTTCTTACAGCACTGTTGAGAGGGTTTTTGAGAAGACCTTGGCGGAAGTGCTGAGAACAGTGCCTGCCTGGCATGATGCAGCTCATACCTGATGCGATGGAATTAAGCCGGGCATGGTGGTGCACTCCTATAATCCTAGCACTTGGGAGGCTGAGGCAAGAGGGTCATTGCAAGTTTGAGGCCAGCCTGGGCTACAAAGTGAGCTCAAGGCCAACCTGAACTGCATAGTGAGATCCTGTCTCAAAAAGACAATAAAATAATAAAATAAAACAAAACAAAATGTCTTCCTTTTTTTTTTTTAATGGCATTAAACAGCCTCCGTGTTGTAAAAGCACGTGGCAAGGGCTCCACGTGTGCTTGCCTGTGGTCCTGTCATCATGCTGCTGCTATTCCTGCCATGCCTGCTGGTCTGCGGTTTTCTGCACTATCTCAAAGCTCAGCAGTTTGTTGTCTGAACTGCGTTGTGAAAGTCTAGGGCAAGATGGGAGGTTGATTGCTATGCAGATCAGATCCTGACAAACAGCAGTCCAACAGGCTGATGCGTTCCTTGTCACAATGCAAGCTGTCTGCACCCAAGGTCACTTGTCCCCATGAGCACAATGTCCCAAAGAGAGGCACAGTAGTAGCCCCGTGTCCTTAGATCTTTTGGTGCGCCCATGTACAGCCTGTTGCTTGAACCTTGCTACACCCCGTAAAGTATGCAGGATGGAGGAGAAACTGCCCAAAGGCAGGCAGCTGGTAACTGATGGAATTGAGATGAAATCCCGGGTCTTGGATTCTTGTCATTCTTTGGACATTATCAAAAGAAAGCGAGCTATAGATATTGGAAAGTGAGTTTTATATAACACAGGGTAGAGAATGCAATTACTATCTTTTCTTTATGAAAAGTCTCAATCCAGGCCTAGTGGTGCACACTTAGAATCCTATTTCTCTGCAAGGCTGAGGCAGGAGGACCACAAGTGTAAACCCAACCTGGGCGATTTAATGAGACTCTGTCTCAAAATGAAATCATTTTTTTAAAAAGATGAGCTGGGGATTTAGCTTAGTGTGAAGGCCCTGGGTTCGATCCCTAGTACCAAGCGGGAAAAAGTCTCCATCTGGGATGGAGTAATGAAAGAAATTAACAAAGAGAAGTTCTCTCCCTAGGATGATAATAGCACATGCCTCCACTTTTCTGGGCCCTGTGGTGGGTTACTCCCTTCTAAAGGAACCAGATGGCTCCTTAGATGTCCCAATTGCTCCGTGGGGGAGCTTCATGGGGCCCTCCCACAGTTGGGCAAGGCTTTTCTGGCCAGGCCCACTGCAAGGCTGAGCCCAGATACCAGCTGACCAGGCAGCAGCTGCAGGCCAGTGGCCATCATACAAGATCTTCAGTTCTGGGCCAGAGGTCATTGTGATCATCTAGAAAGTGGGCCGCAAGCAGGCTGGTGGGGAGAGGTAGCTACTGTGATGTCCCACTTTTCAGGATGGTGTGGGGGGAAATCCAGCAGTGCTCCAGCAACAGGCAGCCAGGGAGACTCACAGAGCAATTGTAATTGGTTATTTCCTCCTGAGACTCAGCCCACTCCACTGACCCCTCCCCTGCGATGTGGCCATTAGTCATCTTCCAATGGAAGGGAAGATATCTTTTAGTGACAAGTGCATAGGGAATGGCCATCCCCTCCCAGCCATATTTATGTGATTTACACAGAAAACCTCAAAGGGAGGAAGAAAGACTCCATGTAGTTTTGCAAAGGTCAAACAATAGAACATCTGTACATTCCGGGGTTTTCTCTTGACATGCAAAGCCAGAGCCATGGTGTAAAAGTAATTGCCCTTTAGAAAGGCAGATAATTTAGAGACCGCCTTTGGAGAGATGACACATTGTTACAACTTGGTCAGAGTGAGTATTCCTATTGTCATCAAGTCAACAATGGAGTCCATTCTCCCACTTTCAGAAAGCGTTGCTATGGGAACAGAATGAACTGTCCTGGTAATGGGAGACTGTAACAGAGGGGGAGCGGGGCAGTAACTCACTGTTGGAACTGCAGGCCGAGGTGCTCCCCCGTGTCTGTGCTGAGGCAGCCGGCGCCTTGTCCGTACCCGATCCCTTTGGGGCCGTACCTGCGCCCGTAGCAGACCTTACAGTAGATCTCTGACTCGTGAGCGGCTACTGTGGTGCTGTCAAGAGCCTTCCTGCAGGCCACTGCAGAGGAGAGGAAGGGTCAGGGCTGGGGTTGACCTTCCCCCTGTCTTGCATCCCCAACACCCTTGCTCGGGGACCGTGAGTCCAGAACTCAACTTTGATTGCTGTCTGAGTTGTAGACCTGAAGAGGATCCCATTTTCACAGTTGAGGAAATTGGCACACAGAGAATGGAAATGGTGCAATGTAGCCAGCAGGAAGAGGGCAGAGGCCAGCCCTGGAGCCAGACATATGGTCTTAGACCTGCTGAGAACAATGGCCCCGAATAACAGATCACAGCAGATGACATCAGGAAGTGTGTGCATGCATGTGTGGAGGAGGAGTGTGGGACTGAGACGGGGGGGGAGCTTATTTTTTATTTTTTCCCTAAGTATACAGAAACTTGGACTGAGCACTCTCTGTACTTATCATGGCCTTTGAAGAGCACTGTAAGGAGACAGTCTGGGTGGTCCAGTTCTGGAAGCAAGGGAGGGGCAGAAGGGACAGGCCTGGCTCATGTACCCCTCAGCCTTCGCTAGCTCAAGCCTTGTGGTCTCTCTGTATGATTTCATGCAAAGTGCCCCCAAAGATAAGACAACCCACTCCCCATTCTTTCAAAGAGAAGATCTGTAGGAAGATATTTGTTCTCTTGCAAATGAAGAAAAAGACTGGTGAAGATGTGAAAAAGTCAAATATCTTCTTCAAATATTTAACCATTTGTGTCAATAATACATTGATTTGGAAATGTTACTTTTTCTCATCTCATAAAAATTCAGAGAAACTTTGCATCTCATTCTCTCTTTACATCTTCCACCAGTCACTTTGGGGGCAGCTGGCCCCGCTTGCTAAGCAGCTCACCTGCCCTTCTGTCTGAGTCCTTGGAGGGCAGCCCAGTTTCCCACTTGATTAGGAGCCTGACACCTGCAAATTTATCTCAACAAGCATTAGTCACACTATTAGCATAACATAAGGCAGCTTTACAATATATAAAGAATTTCCACAATCTAACAACTTGCTATATTGCTTCGCAACAATAAAGATATGTTATAAGTGCTATCCCTTAAAGACTGTTTATAGGGATAGCACTTATAACACTGAGATGATAGCCCAGGAATCATAAAACTTACATTACATTTATTTTCCTCTTTATTCTTTTAAACTAGTTCCATCAAATGATCTCTATGAGCCATCCAGTGTGCTAAGAGGTTGTTTCCAGTCACCAGGTCTTCCTCAAGTGCTATTTTATTGTTAAAAATTAAAGTAATTGAATAAAGGAGTGGAAGAAGCTAAATGTTGTGAGGTATGATTGGTAGTGTTCGGTGGTTGTGGATCCAGGGAGACCAGCGTATGGAGAGTTTGTTCAACTATTTCATCAACAGTATATGGGTCAAAGTTTAAATGCATGTGACTTTGAACACATGGCAATCTTTTTATGAAGAATAAAATGGGGGAATAGATTATATAGGGGCATAGGAGGAGGGTACCTGTCTCCGTTGGTGCTTTTAGCACCCTTCACAACTCCTGCTCATATATTTGCTGCTGGTAGATATTGGATTCCAGGAAGACAAGAGTGTTTTACCTTAATATCTCCAGTGTGGCAGAGGCCTTAACCAGAGTTAGTCCTTTGTAAACATTTATTGAAAGAATGAACTGGTGGATGAGAACATGTGTCAGCGGAAATCAGTGGATTGTCCATGATTATATAACAGTAAATTACAGAGCCATAGCTGACCTCAGATCCTCAGACTCCTACTGCTAGGGCTTGTATCCTATTGTCCTCCAAAATCTTATGCAGTCCTTGGTGGAGCTTTTCAGAGGAGGCTGATCTACAGTGTGTGGTGCTGGGATCAAGAGTGTGTGATTACTAAATCAGTCCACTGATTGGTTTGGCATAATTCTGGCTAGGATTAAGAGTGTGAGTGCTATACCCACCCTAGGGTGGGGAGCCTGTTGAGGTAAGGGACAGAGAGTTAATGTGGTCTCACCTGGCTGCTTGCTGTGAGCTATTTCTCCTCTGCAATGCCCCTCTGCCATGCTGCCCTGCCTTGGCGTTAGCTGACTATGGACTGACACCCCTCAAGCTGTAAGCCAAGTAAACCTTTCTTTCTTTAATTTTGGGTGTCAGATAGTTTGTCTCAGCAATGAAAAAAGTGGCCAAGACACACACTCTGGTGCTCATCCCAGCACTCCTAGACAGCTTACCTCCTACTTGCCCTGGTCAGTTCTCTGGTCTTTCCCTGACTTCCGACCAGCATTGATACATGAAAGAGAGCTGTGCTGTCCCATACCGCAGCCATTAGCCACATGCTGTACAGGAAGCATGAAATGCATTTTTTATATCAAATACTTGGTGCAAACACAAAGGAAGGTAAAATATCCCATCGTTATTTAATACATGATTACACATTGAAATTACAATACTTTAGAATACTGGGTTAAATGAAATATTTCAAAATTCTTCTTGAGTTTTTTCTAGGCACACTTTTGAAACCACGCTTACTAGCCATGTAAATTTATGTATATAGCTTGCATTCTATTTCTTTCAAACAGCACTGCTACAGAGGATTTGTATGTTGATAAATTCTGGCTGTTTATCTAGCAATCAGAAGAACACATTCCAGGGGATGAGCTAGGGTGGACCTGGGTTCTCTGAACACTATTTCTGGCAACCAAAGGTCATCTTGTGAAAATAACACAGAAGTATGTGCTCCTCCCCAGGGCCCTCTGTCCACCCCTCCTGAAACTTACTCAGGTGCCCACCCCACCTACAACTTCTAGAAGGGATGTCCCACCAAGTGTGCAAACCCCCTGTGTTGTGGCTCCATTGGACGCAGTATCTTCTTGCTACCCAACCAAGACAAGACACCACCTACCATGGGAAGCTTCCTGGTCCCACACAGACCTCAGCGTTGATCAAAGGAGAGAGAAATCCAGAAGGCTGGATTTCCAGACCAAGGACCTCAGGTCAAATCTCCTCTTTGTGATAAGGGATAGCAGTCTCCATTTTATAAGTGAGGCTCACAAGGATAAAACAATTTCCCCAGGGTTGCAATCAGGACACTGCAGGACCCAGATTCAAACTTTAGTTCTTTTAACTCCAATTCCAGTGTTCTTTCCAATATCCCTCAGTCTGACTCATTTAAAGGCCACTAGCCGTGTTTTTTTTTTTTTTTTTTTTTTTTTTTTTTTTTTTTTGACAAAAGCCAGAGGGTTCTGGAATGAACTGTCTTGATAATGAATGAATTCTGGATAATTGTCATAGTAATGAATAATAACGATAAATGTGAGGACTGTGTAAGATAACTTAGAAGTAATTATCCATGATGAAAACCCAATGCATCATTAAATCTGCCAACCAAATCACTCAGGGCAGGGCTTCCCCTTTCTGTCTTCCCGTTTGATCATTACATTTGCTATGGGCATACGGATCATACAGCTGATGAACGTCACTGTCTCTGGCAGTCTAAGTATGGAGTGTCCCCTCTCCTGACGGATGGAGCCCAGCCCTTGAAGTTCTGTTTGAAACTATTTGCAGCTCCATGGGCACCTTGCATCTGCTGGGTGGAGGCGTGGCGGTGTGTTGGGGTAAGGAACTAGATAGGGAGAAGTTGGTCAAATATCCAGCAAAGCTCAATCTTCAGCCAGAGCCATAGGAGGAAGCAGAGAAACTAAGTGGCCATTTCAAAGTGACGGGGCCAGTGTCATCCAGAGCAGAAGCAGCCACTAGGAAACCGCAGAGTGCAATCCTGTCAAAGAGGAGTGGCCTGTGAGTCTCCTGGATCTGCCTCAGATTCATGTGACCTGGGTTTGGTGATGAGAAATGATTCTGCCGAAAGACACATGATCACAGTGGCTCAAAGCTCCCCCAGTTTGGACATTTGTAAATGTGTGTCTGGTAGCCGGTGGTAAAGATTGCCTTCATGGAGAGCCTGGTGCCCAGGCCACGAACTTTCAGAAATGGCACAGAAATGTTACCCACTGCCTGACACAGCTTCTTTCTTAGGAAAGACAAGTCACAATTGGCTTCAGTGACAGCTGGCCCCTGGACAAGCCAGAAAGTCAAATCCACTTTGGTTCCAGATAATGGCTGGCCTCCTTTCTCTGCCAAGTCACGCTTGGTGAATGTCGCCCCTGGGTCAGGGTCTTCACCCAGAGCACAGAGGCAGGCCAGTTTGTCCTGACTTGGACGCAGGGAGATGACCTGTGAGCTGTGTGCGTGGTGGAGAAAGAGCTCAGGGGCTACTGTTCTCACAAGTTTGCAAGCCTAGCTCAGGTGGACTGACTACACCGTGAGACTGGACATGGAGCATGAGTGGTTAAAGGAATACTTGAGATGCTCTCCTAACCACGTATGGTGGTGCACCGGTATAATCCCAGCACTCTGGGAGGCTGAGTTAGGAGGATCGCCAAGTTTGAGCCCAGCCTGGGCAATTCAGCGCACTGAGTGAGTTAAACGCTGTCTTACAAAAAAGGGTAGGAGGTGAGGATGTAGCGCAATGGGAAGACCCCAGTACCAGAAGAAAAGCCCTCCTCTGCTGTAGGCACCCCACAGCCTCCGCCCAACTCACTGCAGTGGAAGCAGGTCTTGTGGAAACTCCTGCCATTGCACTGGATTTCCTCTGCATGATAGACGGTCTTTTCGCAGGCTCCGCACTTTGCTCCTCCGCCCCAGTTTGGCATCTTGAAGACTCTCTGACCAAGGTCACGTCTAAGAAGAGAGAAAATTAATATCCTAAATTTAGGTGATGTCAGGAGTGAACCCTAGTATGCGGTGATCTGAGGACCAGAATTCAGCACCCTCGTTTGTTCAGTGATTGATTCATGCATGCATGCATGCATTCATTCATTCAGCAAACAGCTGTTCTGTGCACTTAGTTCGGACACTCAGATGGCTTTGAATGGCTCCTTTATCACTCTGGGACTCAGTTTTCTTTCCCACTAAATTCCAGTAACATCTCACCCTTTGTGTCTCACACAGTTATTAGAAGGAATGGATGGCTAATTTTGTGTATCTAAAATTATATACAAATATTGCAGTCATTTTTCCACCCATGGTTTAAAAAGTTGTCCCATCAGAAGTGGGAGTCACCTCAGCCAATGATGTTATGTGTCTAGCCCGGTGCCTCCCGAAATGCAGATTCTAGTCCGTCTGGGGACAGGCAGTGTTGATGCTGCTAACCCTCTGGGTAGCAAGTTCTTAGCTCATCACATAAAATATAAAAAGTCTCCTACTCAGATTTATTACCCACCTCTGCACGTCCCCTCTTTTGGAATGCCATGGCTCAGGCAATGAAATACATGGAAGCCTGCCGCAGGCACCAGGGCTGCGCCCTACTTGCTGTGTTCCTGACAGCGCCACCTGGCTTCTCCTTGCCTCTTCCCACCTATGTGATGAGAGCCCTGCTCTTCCCTGTGGCCTCACAAAGTGGAAACTCCTGCCATTGCACTGGATTTCCTCTGCATGATAGACGGTCTTTTCGCTTGGAAAGAAAACGACCCCACGGGTGGGGAGGGGGTTGGACACAGTCTGCAGCGCTGGCGGGGAGCCCACGGGTGGTACCGATGCACCCCTAGGCTTGTGCAGGGGGGAACCACCTGTGGCCACAGCCCCAGCCATACGTTGTCTTTTCACCACAGGATGATGCTTAAGTGATGCTGTACTAGCCAAAGAAGAGCATTTTAAAAAATAATTTTTCACCCATAAGTCCAACAGGGAAGCCAAAGCAAAGAGTTTGCAAGTTCAAGCTTAGCCTGTGCCACTTAGTGACTTAGTGAGACCCTGACTCAAAAAAAATAAAAATAAAAATAATAAATAATAAACAAATAAATAAAGAGGGCTGGGGCTGTAGTTCAATGCAAAGGGGTTCTATTCCAACAACAAATAAGTTTTCTTTTCTTCCAGGACAGAAATGAAATAAGCTGATGACATTCAAAGAAATTTCTAAAGTCCTACAGCCACTGGGTAGCTGAGTTTTCACCAGGAGGCCTTGGTTTCCGAGAAGCCTGCTATGTCCTGTTGTCATTGACCCCTCCAAGTGGCTGCTTCTGACCTTCGCCTTTCCTTCTGGGAAGCCTGTCACCTTCTCATAATAACACTAAACCTCCTGGGTCATCTGCTCCTGCCTGGGTCTCCTAGTCTCATAACAAAGATGGTTTTTGCTAAGAGACGGGGAGTAAACAACAAACAGACCACTGAGCTTGACACTAGGCCTGCGGGACACCTCCCAAACGCTCTGCCTGCTTAGGACAGCTGGGAGGTTGGACAGGGACCTCCTGCCCTTCTCATGGAAGAAGCAGTCTCTTCTATTTAGTAAAATTTCAGAAAATAACTTCAAAAAGGAAAACGTTTCGTGTTCCTATTCCTGTAGTTCATGTTGTTGAGTATGATGGGAAAGAAATAGATTTTGCCCTGAAAGGAGTCAAGCCTGTGTTCCTCCTTTCCTTTGTTCGTTCTCTCATTCATTCTCCCTGTGTTTACTTTCTGGGTCAGGCACAGCACTAGGTGTGCAGGAGCGGGTCAAGGGGATGGTGCTTACAAAAGTAAGTAGTTTTTGTCCCCTGGCATTGAGAAGCCACATTCTAGTGTGAAAGATAGGTAGGAGGCAAAATACTTTGGGCCAGGAAAGAGTCTTGTATGAAGCACTATGGGAACTCAAATGAGGGCATGCAGTGAGTGTTTACAGGGTCACAGAAGTGATCACATCCAAGTGGGGTTTTGAAGAATGAATAGGAGTTCAGCAGATAAAGAAAGTGGAGGAAGGATATTTCATGCAGAAGAGAGAAAAAAACTCAAGCAAACAGAAAGACATGGAAACATAAGAGCCTAAATAGTTTGTTTTGGCTTCCTTTAAATCATAAGAGTTTTAGGTTTGGAATACAATATTAAGATTGTCTGACCCCCTCATTTACAACTCAAGTGTGGCATAAAAAGTAAACATTTTCTCAGCTGATTTTATTTTTCCAAGATCTATCCTTCTCTTGTGAAAGGTAACACATTTTTTAGAAATGAGTAGAATCCCATAATTTTGTTCATGTTCATTTTGATCCTTGGTTTCAATATAACAGAAAATAGAGGAGAAATGTGATACATTTTATCTAGGAATGTGACAGTGACACTTGTGAAATTAATGAAAACAACTCTGGGTCAAATTTCTCATTTCACATCTGCAGTGGAGATTTCATTGGCATGCCCTGCAAGTTAATGGGAACAGATAAGTTTCCCGGAGAGCACATATATATATCCCCCCAAGAGGCAGATCTTGCATATATTCAACAATTACCTAGACATACTTTGCAAAATGAGGATGAGATTACTGATAATACCTTCTTGACAAGCTAATGCATCCTAGCAGAGCCTGCTTTAAGTGATCATAAATATCTGACATGCATTCATCAGGATTTGAAACCCAAAATAGAAATCTGTAAGTATTAACAGATAGTCAGTTCCATTTCTAGAGATGGAAGTGTAGAAATTAAACCTAAATGCAAACAAACAAAAAAAATCTCTCATATCTTCTTTTAGCATTCACAGGCCCAAAGTCTGAAGGTTTTTCAAAGCATCCTGAATCCAAAGACATAGATTCTAACATGACCTAATGACCTTGAACTTGAGTGAAAAATGTTGATGATGTTGTCCCTCGCATACGACCACTGGGAAGATCATGAAAATACAATGGAATTGAAAGCAATATTGAGAAGCTGCTCCAAGTTGAGGCATTGTCACTCGCTTTATTTCATGTTATTCAAAGAGCATCAGTGTGCTAATTAAGTCACCATGATTTAAAGCACATCTAGGTCCTGGCTTACAAACATAACCTTTTCAGCCTCCACGTTGCTTTGGAATTCCTGTGTTTCAACACTCCCAGCCAGGCTCAGATGTGAGTTTACCCTGGCATGGTAGCAAGAGATGGGTCATTTGTTTATCAGCGTTGCCTGGAACTGGCAAGGGTCACTGAAGGTGGGACACCAAATTTAGGTTTGCCCGTCATTCAGCCCCATTTATCGCCCAGGTCACCATCTCCATCACATCGCCTGCCAGTCCCTGAGATGGCTGTGCTGTCACACACAAGCTGTTGGACAGGTCCGAGGTGGGAGAGAGTCTATGGGTAGCAGATGGAATGCAGCACTCATATGCCAGCATGGGACCCGCAGGAGTCCAGTGAAGGAGTCTGGGCTCCAGTCCCCAGTGACAGGCTCCCTTGTGTAGACTCAACTGATAAGGCTTCCAAAGAGGTTGTACTGGGCCTGTGTGGCAGTGGATGCTCTCAGTCAGATGCAGGCTGGACTTCCGACTCCTTCTTTTTTTTTTTTTTGGTCTTTTTTGAGGCAAGGTCTTGCTATGCAATTCAGGTTGGACTTGAGCTCACATTGTAACCCAGGTTGGTCTCAAACTCACAGTGATCCTTCCACCTCAGCTTCCTGAGTGCTGGAACTACAGGTGTGTGCCACCATGCCCGGTTTCAGTTCTTTCTTTAAAACTGTGATTTTGGGAAACCATAGAAGCTCTCTGTTATGGCTTATACTTTTATGGCCCTGTCAAATCTCATGTAATCATGACATGGACACGGCTGAGTCTAGTGTTTTTGATTGGTTTGTTGTTTGGCACTGGAATTGGCGATGTGAGTGTTACACCCACCCAGGAGTAGAGCCAACATCTAGTGTAAGGGTAAAAAAAAAGGCCTCATCTTTTTTCTCTTGCCAGTTTGCACTTTGCTGTTTGTGGCCACCATGTGTGGCTGGTCCCCAGTCATGTCACCTTGCCATGCAGCCAGCTTGAGTATGGACTAAAACCCCCAAGAACCATAAAAACATAAACCTTTCCTTCCTTCATTTTGGGCATCAGGTATTTTGTCTCAACAATAAGAGAAAAATAACCAAAATAAAATTTGGTACCAGGAGTGGGGTCATTGCTGTGACTATATCTGACCATGTGGTTCAAGAGCCTTTAAAAATGGCTTGTGAAAAGAGTTTTAAAAAGTTCAGAGATGTTGCCTAAAAGAGTTGTGCTGGAACAGCTTAGGCTGTTCTATAGGGAAGATTCTGGTCAGAGCTCAAGAGACCGAAAGGCTGATAAAAAGCCTACTGATAAAGACCAGGCTCGAGAGGTTTCTGCTGAGAAAAAAGACTACATTGGTTGTTAGACTCCAAACAATGTGTGTTACAGCTTGGAAAAAGTTTGTCTGCATTCTGCTTGTGTCCAGATACTTTGCCTGAGACTGAGATTAAAGACAAAAGACTGATTAATCTGACAAAAAAATTTCAAATGTTGAGGTGGTGGAATGGCTATTGTTGGGGATTTTTAGCCAGATTTATGTTCCAAACCAAGAGCAAAAAGCCCAGTAAGATGATTTAAAATATTGTGAGTTTGGCCAAAAAACTGTAGATTATAAAGATAGAGCTAAAACCTCAATTGCTTAAAAAAATGAAATAAAATAAAATAAAAAAGATAGCCTGGGGCCATTCCAAAAGCAGCAGGTCTCCACCCTTTGCAGCCTCAAAACTGCAAAAGTAAAAGATTTTGCTCAGAGAAAAAAGCCACAGAGCGCCATGTTCCAGAGTGAGGCCACAAGAATTTCCAAAATGGCAGCCACCACACCAGATTCCAAAATGACGGCAACATAAAAAAACTTTTCCTCACAATCAGGTTCAGAGAGCTCAGCGATCCAGACACTTGACCTCTACAGCCACGAAAAAAAAAAAAAAAAAAGCCTGGCTACTGCTCCAGCTGACAGCAGATCTTAGTGACATCCATGCGGCACTGGTTGCCAAAAGCTTAAAAAAGCCCAAAACATAGATCATCCCAAAAAAAGCTGCAAACACCAAGCAAAATAGACTTTTAAAAAAAGCTATAAAAACTAAAACCCCTAAAAGTGCCATGGGGGTAGAGTCACTGAAGCCTTTTAGAGCTTACAATCAAATTGCTTCAGATGCTAAACATAAAATTCCAAGACTTAATGTTTACCCTGCTTGATTTTAGACTTGCTTTGGTTCCAATGCTTTATATTTCCCTGTTTGTAACTTTTAAAATGACGTTTATCTCGTGCCTTTGCATATTAAAAATGTTTAACTTGTTTTCATTTGGTACAGGGGGTTGCAGTTAAAGAGTTTGCCATAGATCTCAAAACAGACTTAAAACTTAGACTTTCCTGCAATGCTAAAACTGTTAGGACTTTGGAAACTCTTAGAGATAAATGAAACGTCTTTTTTTGTAAAGGATATATGTGAGTCTCTGGGGGGCCAGGGGTAGAATCTTATGGTTTATATTCCTATGGCCCCACCAAATCTCATGTAATCATGACATGGACGTGGCTGAGTCTGGCATTCATGATTAGTTTGTTGTGTGGTGCTGGGATTGGCGATGTGAGTTACACCTACCCAGGGGCAGAGCTGATATACATTGCAAGGGCAAAGAAAAGGTGTGTCTTCTCTCTCTTGCCAGTTTACACTTTGCTGTTTGCAGCCACCCTGCACAACTGGTCCCCAGCCACGCCACCCTGCACAACTGGCCCCCAGCCATGCCACCCTGCCTTGCAGCCAGCCGAGAATGGCTTAAAACCCCCAAGAACTGTAAAAAAATAAAACCTTTCCTTCCTTCATTTTGGGCATCAGGTATTTTGTCTCAACAATGAGAGAAAAATAACCAAGACACTCTCTGAATTTCAATATCCTTTCATTTTCCCTCCTTCCGTCCATCTTTCCTTCTCTCCTTCCTTCTCTTTCTTTTCTTCTTCTTCCTCTCTCTCCAGCCTCTTTTTTCTCTCCTCCCTCCCCCAGCTGTGGAGAAAGATGACACTTTAGGGCAACAGTAAGTGTGGTATAGAAAATGGTCAGTGATTCAGTTTCTTCCTTGCAGGGGTCCACTAAAGAATGAAGGACTGAACAGAGGACTGGGGTGGCAGCTCGGTGGTGGAATGGTTGCCTCCCATACATAAGACCATGGGTTCAATTCTCAGTACTGGAAGAAAGACAAACAAACAAAAAAACTCATGCTAGACAGTGCTACACACCTATGATTTTAGCTACTTGGGAGGCTGAGGCAGGAGGATCATGCAATTGAGGCCAGCCTGTGCTACTTAGTGAGACCTTGTCTTAACATAAAAAATAAAAAGAAGGCTGGGGAAGTAGCTCAATGGTAGTGTATCCCTTGGTTCAATCCCCAGTACCACACACACACACACACACACACACGCACACAATCTGGGAGGAGACCTCAGACCATGATGTCACGTGGAGACCTCAAGTAACAATGCCAGTGTTTACCTTGGGGCTGGTTCACTGCATTGCCGCCGCCCCCCCACCCACCAAGATGCCTGACTCCACACAGTGAGTTAAATCTCCTGTGCCAGCGGCCACAGGAACACGCCCCTGATGGTGAGGTGGTGCTCATGGGCGCGGGTAATGCAATCCTGTTGTCACTGATGTGAACACATCTAGAGTACAGCATCCGTCAGGGAGTCCTCATGACAGCCCTTCAGGTTCAGTACCACAGCAACACAGACTTCACAGATGGGGAGCCAGAGTCTATACCACTCACCTAGGGTCACCGGGCTGGGATGTGCCCCCTGGTTAGACTGGAACTCCCATCTCTGATTCCAAAGCCATGTTCTCGTTTTAATAGCAGCTATTACCATTTACTATTCATCAGAAGCTTTACAGTCATCATCTTTAGTATTGACAACAGCCTCAAACAACAAATTCCTTAATCCTCATTTTGCAGATGAGGAAACTGAACAGAGAGCTTAGGCAGCACGTGTACAGTCACACAGCTAGCATAAGTGGCAGAGGTACAATTCACACCCAGCTAAGCTGGCTCTGCGGCTGCGCTTCTTAGAACCTTCTTACAACACACTGAGTAGGGGACAGCCACCAACGCTTCTATCACCCAGATTTCCCCGGGATGGGAACTGACATCTGACAGATCTGATCTGTTGTCTCCAACATACAGGCAGAGGAACAGGAATGTGGTCCAGTAAAATAAAGGATTTTCTAAGAGTCTGCGCTGTTCTAACATGGAAAGGGTTTGAGAGTTCTCTGCCACTATTGATTTCAGAGTCGTCCAAGTGGCAGTGATACTGTGAAGCCCCTTCAAGGGTCCTTGAAGCCCTTAGACAGCCCGGAGGCTGTGAGCTCTGGTGGAAGCCTCTCCCTGCACAGACGCTGCCCCGGTGGTGTCCTCTCGGATGCTGCCTCTTCTCCTGGTTCAGGTAAGACTAATGGCCCGGTGTAGTGAGAGAGCGTGGGCTTTAGAAAGAACCGAGCCAGAGTACAGATCACGAACCCTTGGACTTGGACAAACGGCTCCAATCCTTGAGCCCAGTCCTCAGTCTTGGGAAGTCAGGATGAAGACAATCCAGGACAATGACTTCCTCTTAAGCCTCTGAGCCCAGATGTGTCTACAAAGTCCCCAGTCACCAGCACTTTCTCAGAGCCTGGGAAGCACAGGATTCTTGTTCCCAGCAAGGAAATAAACCTAAGTGTTGGCTCACCCCTTTAAAATGGGCGTGAAACATGCAGCCTTTAGTCTAAGACCCTGACACGTGATTCTATTATGCCTTTTCTGAAATTAACTCTGAATCGTGCCCAGCTCACATGCTCACAAACTCAGTCTTTGTTCATTCCTCATTGTAGATAACGTTGTACCTCAGTCTAAACCCTGGCTCTGCTGCTTGCCACCCTTGGGACCGTGTGCAGGGACTACGCTCTCTCAAACATCAGTTTCTTCCTAAAATGCCACTATTTCAGGATTTTCTGTGACAGTTAAATAAGCTCTTACTTATTCTGAGACTGCCTTGGGCAGTTAGGCACCCATCAGATCAGTACCAGCCCCTGCTGGGGTGAGTTCCCAGCCAGGCTCGGAAGGAAATCTCCCATCCCTCACAGCCCTGGAGACAATCACTCTCCTCTGCTCTGCTTTTCTTCCTGAAATGAATACTTGTAGTTTTTCACATTTGCAGCCTTCACATTTCTCCTTGGTCCTGCAGTGCAACCTTCATCCAGTAATCCCAGACATCTGAGCCGCACGCTTGTAATCGGAAGGCCGCCTGTTTTAGCTGCGTTTCCTGGGTATTACGTTCCTGGGCCGGTGTCCTTCCTCTTATAAACCAAATTAATCATCTTCTAATTCCTGCTCACCTTGCTCCGCACTCTGACCTCTGGACTGCATCGTCACCCTTGTTCTTTAAAGGAAATCCTCTACGACCCATCAGATATGGCCCTGTGCTTTTTCTGAAAGACCTTGAGTATTTGTGCAGATTTATTAATCTTTCCAAAGTACTTTCTTGAACTTTATTTCATTCAGTTCTCACAAATCCCTTCGAGACAAGTGGCTTGCTTTAATTTTACTGCTCAGAAAAGGGGAGCTGAGAAGCTGAGTGATACTCGGAGCTGGAATTTGAGCTGACCCCGTGATGGATGCTCTCTATTTCCATCTCAAGGTTCCCAGAATTTCCGAATTTGTTTTCCATCCAACAAGACTCTCGCTCTCCCCCTAAGAGGGTTTGCTATTTGTCTGTTGAATGCTGGTGATCATACCCACCTCCTTCTCCCACTGTCTTTCTCGCCCTGCCCAGCCTCTTCCATCCCAGATGCGTGGCCTGTGTGTCCAGGTGGAAGAATATCTGACTGTCCAGGTGTGGGGGTGGACACCAAGCCTTGAGTCAGTCCCAGCTCCTGCCTGAAGGCAGGGGCTCATTTCCACTGACTGCAAGTGACTGAGTTGTTCAGAAGGGAAACAAACCAACTCAGGAAAATCCCCACATTTCTGAGGGATTTTACACACACACTGGGATGAATTGAATGTGACCAACACTGAGACTTAATCACAAAAGTAAACTGAGGACCCAGGCTGTCCCCACTTCCCCACTTCTCTTGCGGTTCATGCCACTGTTGCTGCATGGCGCTGCCTCTACTGCTCCGACCCTGAGGCAGGGGAGTCGCTGAATGGCCCTGCAGTGAGATCAGGTTCCCAGGGTGGTCACCCAACTCCTCCTTCTTGCAGAAGCCACTGCTTTGCTGGGGAGGAGCAGAAATTCAAAGCGGTGGCTTTGATCTCTTGGCAGCACTTCTAGCCAGGCCATTTCTTCAAAGCACTTCTCAGTCTCAATCACACTTACACCTGTCACTCGCTGAGTATTAAAGAGAAATCCTTGACTGAATCTTACAGCAAACACTGGGAATCACGCCTTGCCCCCAGCTGGGAATTACCCTCCCATTACACAAGCATTTTTAATGAATTTTCAACATAGCAATGTCTTTTTGGGGCACTACTTTTGATTAATTTCAAATGATTAAAAGCAAGCTTGTCGCTGAACATCTTTGGGATATGAAATCTATTTGAAACCAACAAACCCAAATCTCAGTCATTCACCCACTTCCTTTTAATCTGAGGGAGACTCTTCTGTAACAGTGTGGCTATTACCATTGCTTTCCAACAAAGCTGCACTTTATGGTTTAGAAAACTGTTGCCGCGTGCGTATCTTCCCTTGAGAAAGACGCAAGCAAGACCCCAAGGACAGGAACTTTCTGACACTACCTCACCCACTAGTTACGTGGTGCTTTTCAGACTAAAATGCAAGCATCCTGACTTTTGGTCCAGCGAATTCTTTCATTATTTCCTTCCGCTTTCCTGCCATCCAACTAAGATGATGGGAAACATTCTACCATAAAAGTGGTTTTAGACCAGAAGTAACTCCTTACTCATTTCTCTGTCCCTGAGGTTCCCCCGGTCCACCACGCCTGTACCACCATCCCCGGGGGATCAAACCCAAGGCTTCCTGCAGGCTAGGCAAGCACTCTCGTGCTGAGTTACATCCCCAGCTCTTAAACCCCCAAATATTAATCAGGCCTTTAAAAAGTTTTGCCAATCACTAGATCTACATCAAGATTAAGCATAATTTGAGAATTCTTGCACAAAACCAGACTGGATGCTGGTATTTGAGGTGTAAAACACACTGTCACTCGGTAGGGGCCTTTATGGTCCCCATTGATCACTCGGACAGCCCACACCAGGTCCACATGCCTGCTGTACTCCACTTACCGGTTCGCGTGCTTTCCGTTGACTCACTGAGTGAGGGGGGCTCTTGGCCTCTTTAAATATATGGAGGCTGTTACCAGCCTTGGCCTGCGAGGGAAGAGCAGGAGGGAGGCCGAGGGGAGAGGGTGAGTAAGACACAAGCAACACAAGTGCTATCAGAAGCTGAAAATAGCCTGTGAGCAAAGCCCTGAGTTTTGTTCCCCCCACACCAGCTGGTGGCTCTTGAAGAACAATATCACTAGACTTCTATTTTAATTGCCAGTTTCCTATGGCACCAAGGGATCCATCTGTGGGGTATATAATTTCTGGTCAAGTGGTTGGAGTGGGAATAAAAGCAAAGAATTTTCTATCTAAAAATCAGTTCTCCGGGCCCCCACTCCACTGGCTGTCCTAGAAATCCACCCAAGTTGCCTACCTGCAAATGAATCATGAGTCATTTCTCGGAACCTTCTGGAACTCTTAGACACAAGCCACTCCACTCATGAGGAGAACTCAGAGCTAAAAATAAGAGGGACGGGGGTCTGAAGTGACATGTAACTAATCTCGTTAAGCTTTTGGAGGTAGAGGAAGGTCAGCCAATCATCAGAAGCCCGTCACTCTATCCTAGGAAGAATAAATTTTCTCCCAAGTTTTGGGTTACTTTGTTCCCCATTTTTCTTCTGTTTAAGAATCTGACCCAACAATATGTTATTTTTATCACCGTAACATCATGTTTATGACAAGTCTTGGAAAGTCTCTGCAGACCCAAGTTTTCTTTGGAGATCTAATTTCTCTTTGACTGGAAGGCACATGGTTTGGCTTTGATAAACATCAAGGATCCACATGAAATGTAGAATTTAATAGCTGACCCTAAGGTCAGAGATTTCAAGGCCAATTCTTCATGCATTAGGTGGGAGTCCTGAGGCATCTGATCTGGACAATGGCAGGGTCCAGATGGGAATTCACATCATCTGTTTCTCAGGTTCAGGTACTTTCATGTTGACCTGGAAGTTGAAATTAGGTGTGGTAAACCCCCAACGAGGGAAACCGTGAAATGTAGCCCTTTAAGTCTGTTAGCTCTTCTGTTACACACCCACAAAGTACTTGATTAAAAGATGGACTATTTCACTGTCAAGAGAGTTGTGAAAACTGGGATATGGTGGCACACGCCTGTAATCCCAGCACTTGGAAGGCTGAGGCAGGAGGATTGCCATGAGTTCAAGGCCAGCCTAGACTATTTAGTGATTTCAAGTCCAGGCTGAACTACACAGTGAGGCCCTGTCTCGAAAATCCAAAAAAGAAAAGAAAAGAAAAGAAAACAAAACAAAACAACAAGAGAGAGTTGCGATAATTTCACAAAAATGGCTGGGGCACCACTTTCCAGGAGATATCCTTGGTCTGTATTTTCACGGAATAGCGTGTTCATCTTAGAAAGGAGATAGTGATGAATATCTTTGAATATTAAGGCTGGACAAGACTTCTGAAGTCCTTTAGGGTAGCAAGTTTAAAAATGAGGTATAAGTGTGCTAGCATCAATGCTTTATTCTGCAGATGATCTTAAGTGGGGCATCAAGGTACAATGCTGTACAGTTAGAAATGAGTACCACACTTCTACTACCTCTACCTTGGTGTCTTCCTACCCCTGACCCTGCCCTCACACCCTTCCCACAACAAGATGTGCAGACCATATGGGCTTTCAGTTTCAGATCATCATTAGCTCTGTTCGTCATGCATTCAAAGTTACTTAAACTTAATTATAAATTATACTACTTTCTTCATTCAGCTACTCTTGGTGCAGACTTTCTGCATCTTATGCTTTTTCATTTTTGTGTGTGAGAGAACGAGAACGCATTCTGGATGAACTGATTGAGAGAGACACAATCTCAATAAAAGTATTAAGTTCTCCCGCATTTGAAAAGGTATTGGTTTGCTAATACGAATGGTACAGACTAGCTGGCGTAATAATGGAAATTTATTTTCTCACAATTCTGCAGGCCGGAAGTCCAAGGTCAGGGGGTCACCAGGGCTGGTGTTTTCTGGGGCATTTTTCCTTGGCCTTCTCCCAGGTCTTCATGTGATCTTCCCTCTGTGTGTCTGCCTGTGCCCTGCTCACCTCTTTCAGTAAGCATCAGTCTTATCAATCAGGACCCACCCCTATGACTTCATTCTCCCCTGATTACTTCTTTGAAGGTGCTGTCTCTTAGCACAGTGTCACATTCAAAGGTACTGGTGGTTAGGACTTAAACATGAAGTTTGGAGGGACCTAGTTCAATCTGAATTTTGTTTTCTGCTTTAATGCTACTATGGTTTAATTTGGGAATCTAGTTTTAAAATTCTTTTTAGTCAGAATGAAGAAGAAAAAAGGTTTTTTTTTTTTAACCGCATTCTAATAATGCTAAGATAATGGTTTTGATGTCAGTCTTATTCATGGTCCTATATTAACTTAAGTTTCTTTCCTCTGGAAAAGTTTAGGATCTTCTCTTAAATTTCATGAAAAGTTTCTCAGGGTCTTTTAAAATTGATTTTGCTTGATAAATAGAGGGTCACTTTAGCCTGAAAACTGACATTTTTTTCAGCTTTGGAAAGTTAAACCTTTTTTTCATTAATTCCTCCTTCTGCTTAGCTTCCATAATTAGAACTTCTTTGTCCTTTTATGTTTACTTAAGAATTCTTTAGCTTGCTCTTATGTGGAACTAATTTGAATGTTATTCAAGTGCATTCTGCTACTCATCTACTTATTTTCTAATAATTTAATTTATAATTGCTTTATGAGCTATCATCCTGAATCTCTCTGAGGATATTAATTATACTAGTTCAGGGGAAGTCTTCTGTTTGCTCTATTAGTTTTGTTTCCTTGGGAATCAGGTTTTTTTTTTTTTGAGTTTGATGTTTCTCCTTCAGTGTGCTCTTTCTTTCACATGTATTTGGGATTCTTGGTTAGGTGTTTATCATTTTATTTGAGAATTGCTGTTTACTTCTTGGTGGTATCACTGTATTAAAGGAGTTTTCCCATGGCGGTCATGGGTAGGGGTGGACAGTGCCGCCCAGTGGTGTGCTGCACTGCCTTGGCACCTGGCCTGAATGTGGGATGGAACCTCCACTCCCTCAGGAGATCACTGGCTCTCCAGGGAGTTTTCTGGGCTTTCCCACACCTTAGCCTGGAGGCACACTGGAAACAGAGGGAGGCTACTGGCCCAGAATCCACATCTTAGTCATCATCCTGGTGATACTAAGAGCCACTTCCTATGTAAGGCCACTGATTCCAAGTTTGTGTTGTCACCCTCTGTACAGTGCTCAGCTGCACATGTTCCAGCCTTCTTTCTCTGCAAATCCACATCTTTCTGCTTTCTGGGAGCTTTCAAAGTTTCTTACCTTTTTACAGGCAGCATTTTTGTTGTTGTTGTTGTTGTCATTGTTCCTTGGTGTTATTTCTGATTTATATTCTATGAAACCTTTTACTGGAGTCCCATGGTTTACTGACAGTCTCCAGGTTGTGCTGTCTAACACAGCAGGCAATAACTGCACGTGGCTACTTAAATTGAAATTATATAAAATGAGATAAAATTTTAATATGTGGTCCCTTAGTCCCAGTAGCCACATTTTGAGTGCCTAATGGCCACCTATGACCAGTACATATACAGTGGATAGCACAGGTACAGAAAGGTCTGTCATCCTGAAAGCTCTGTTGGACAGCCCTGTTCTACAGTTTCTTCACCTGAAAAATAATTCCCCAAATTCCTTTTGGGATGCAATGAGGAATAGATAATATTAAGCATTTGTTGGATGCATAGCAGGGTGCTCGCTTGATGCCAGCTGAATGTTCATTCAGTGATTAGTGAATGGTAACGGTAAGACTTGAGCTCACTGTTTCTATCTCACTGTTCTCCCAGAATGACTACAAATTAGTAAACCATTAAGAAGAATAGGCCATGGAATGGCCAGGTGTGAAGGGAGATAATGAGGACTATCTGAGATCACATACCTTAAAATATTACCTTATACCCCAAGTCAGAAAGAAAAGGGAACTAAATTATGAAGTGTTTATTCAAACCTCACAGTAACTTCGACAAGGAGATATTAGTATTTCCCCCATTGTATGAGTGAGGAACAAATAAATGCAAGCTCATGAAAATGAAGAACCCCTCCCCCCGTGGCCACATAATTGAAGGTACAATGTATTGATGACAGTGTTCACACTGGAATCACAGCTGCCTCATCTTCATTCCCTAAAATAACTAAAACACAGCAAGTCACTGGGAAGCATGTGTCACAAAGGTGACAGGGAAATTCAAACCCAGGTTTCACTTCAAAACATTTCCACAACCTGGTCCCCAAATTTGCTTGATCTTGGTCCCTTCAGTAAACATTATGAGCAATACTCACACTTGCGTGTGCACACACTCCATGTTTACATGTGTGCATGTAATTTTTAAATAAATTATAAATATATTTCCATAATAATACTTACATCATAAATCATATTTAGAACTATGTGTTAACATGATAAAATAAATAAAATTCCAATTAAAGTAATTCTTTTTCTCATACCCTATTATTTCACAGCCTCTTTAAGGTTACTGCCTGTCCCTGTTCCTACTTTGGAAACTACTGCTCTAAACACATCACACAAAGGGAAGGAATATTTTATAGAACTTGCAGGCCCAGGAATATTAGCTTCCTTTCGCTCATCCAAACCAGACTGAAAAGAAACATAATTGGACCATAATGAATTCAATGTCAGCCACGTTCTTGGAGTAACTAGAGCTTTTCACTGTTTCTATGCACCAGTGGGCTGACATTTATCACTGGTTCTTATCTCGAAGAGAATTAACTCTAACCTACCATTCAAATGTTGCCCCTGACCATGTTCCTCTTCTGTGAAAGGCACAGAGATGACAGAGCAGCACAGCAGTGCATCAAGATTTTTCTTTTTTGCCAAGAAATAAAATATTGTCACTTTACTGAAATAAAGTGAGATTTAATGAATAAACAGCTCATGTATTCATATCACCTGGAGTTTTAAAGTTAGACTTGTTTTTATGGCCATTCATGGCTTGCTGTGATAACAGCGTTCTTTATAATGCTCTTCAGCTCAATAGCACTATCCCCCACTTGATTCTCTCTTGGATTTGTGATCATTCTCCTTACTGTCTGTCTGTCTCATTACATCTGTTTCTCTCTCTTTCTCATAAGCAGAGGGAAGATGATTGATATAATTACCCCTTTTTTACAGCTGAAGATCCTGGTCCAAATGATTAGATCTCACAGATAGTGAAAGGTGAAATTACTGTTTGAACCCACATTCTCTGCTCCAGAGTCAATGCTTTGGCAGAAATTTTCATTCCTCCAGTGGTATTATTTAGAAGGCAGGGAAGACATTGGATCTTAGCTCCTGAATGCAAAAAACCAACTCAACTTCATGCACTGGGAGATTCCCAGGGCTTCTCATAAAGTCTCTCAGGTTGAGGAGAGGCTGTTCTTACACTTACTACTCAGCCAGTACAAAGAGAAATTCAGAACAGCACAAGCTCCTGAAATGGGTCTCACAGGCCGTCAGGTGGACAAATGCAAATCAACTCACAGAAGTTTGGAAGTAAATGGGTGAGACTGTCTTAGGAGATAGTTCCATGGGTAGAGTAAACTTTAAAACCAGTCAGCAGCAGAAGTGAAATATCTTTTGAATTCATCCCTTCTTTGTATTCTTGCTCCTCCTCTTGCCCTGGTTCGGGTTTCTTGCTGGACTTTTCCAGAAGCTCCCCACCTAGCTTCCCCACTTGTCTCCCATCTGGCGCAGCAGTACCAGAGCGTCCTTTGAGACAGAGCTGGCGATGGCCCCCATGGCCTGGAGAGCTCAGCGCCTGTTGCTGTGAGATCATATTCAAAGACTCGACGTGGAATTCGTGTATCTTCATCTTATTCCAAATTAACTTTCCAACTTCTTCTCCCATCCCCCCTCCTTTATCCTATCTTCCAGCCTCTCCAATCTAATCACTCGTCTCCAAAAATAGCCAGTACTTTCATGCCTCTCTGCTTTGCTCATGTCCCATGCTCAGCCTGGAATGTCCTCCACCTCCTTCACCTCCTCTCTCTTTGGAATCTTCCTCATCCTTCTGCAAGCAGCTCACACGCACCTCTTCAGTGAGGGCCTGCACACTCACTCCTCTCCAGGTAGGATAAGACGCTCCTTGCACTGGGTCCCCCAAACATTCCATTTGTACTTCTCATTACAAGGAACTTTGACCAGTTCTTCGCAGATCTTTTTGGCTCATTATATGATGAATTACTCAGGGGCAAAGAGAACCTTACCCATCTGCAAGTTCTCAGTCTTGTCACCTGCTAGGGATTTAACAATTTTTGCTTGAATTTATTCATGCTACTGAGCAATTCTGAAAGATCTTGAGAGAGAAATTTCTACCATATCTAGGTTGAGTAGCAAGAGATAAAGCACAAATTCACTGAGAAAAATTCCTTGTTTAAGAGGATAGTCAATTCAACTACAATGCTAAAGATTGAATGCATGTTTGTAACAATTGGAAGTCTTTTATTTGCTTTATCAAAAAATTCACACTGTGCCAATAGTAGAAATAACAATGGTTAAAATGAATAGTTACAGGTTTATAGTCTTGGTTTTGTGGTTAACTAGTTGTGTGCTCTTCCTATTTTTGTTACTTGTAGAATATTCATGCTAATAAACAAAATGACTTTGTGAGTGTCTTTCAATTCTATAATTTGATGATTTTTATTTTCCAGGTATGCAAAGAAAATTTGTTTTGAGTGTGAAGTCCTTTTCTCTACTAGAGCAGATATTCTATATTGTCATAAAAACATATTTGACTTATAATGTTTCCATAACATAAAAATTGGGTATTAGGAAGAGTACAAGACATCTTACAAAGCAAGAACTCTTGACAAGGGGTAAACCAAAGCAAAAGAAAAAGCAACTGACAAATGCAAACCTCTTACTGCTAACACCTGGGACCTGCCCTTTTAAAGTTGGAAGGCCATGCATCAAGTGAAGAAAAGATTCCTTATCTATCGGATTCATTTATAGAGGAGAAAATACAATGCTTAAGTACACCTGAAGATGGTTTGAAAAGGAAGGAGAAGATGCTTGGATGTTGAGTTGAAAGCCTGGATCTCTAGGGAAATCAGTCTAGGAAATAATAGGTCTCCAAAGAATTGGAATCTTCAAAGCAGTAAGTGTCACTGGCTCCTTCTGGATACCATGAGAATTCCTCTTCATATAAAAAGAAACCCGAAAGTCCTCCCCACTAATACTTTGAAATGCTGTTGTTCCTGTTTCTTGAAAAATAGTCTTTATTTTTTAGAGAAATTTTAAGTTCCAGCAAAGGTAAAGGAAAGACACAAACCTTGTGTACATCCCCTGCCCTCAAACATACACACCTCTCCCAATATCTGTATTCCATGCCAGAATGGTACGTTACTTATGGTCAATGAATCTAACATCATTATCACCTACAGTCCATAATTTATACCAGTGCTCACTCATACTATTGTTCATTCCATGGATTTAGACAAACGTATGAGAACTTGAGTCCACCATTATAATATGCAGAATGGCTTCACTGATACAAAAACTTTTTGCATTCTATCTATTGTATCTATTCTATTTATTTGCTTGTTCATCCCCTCGCTAGTCACTGGCAAGCAATGAACTTCTTTCTTTCTTTGTACTTCTGAATTTTCCAGAACTTTGTCATATAGTTGGAATCATGTAGTACGCACACTTCCCAGATTGGCTTAATTCACTTAGTAGCATGTATTTAAGTTTCCTCCAACATTCTCCCAGCTCATTTCTTTTCAGTTGTGAATAATGTTCCATCGTTGGGATGTGTCACATATTTACCCATTCACCAACTGAAGGACATCTTGGTGTTTCCAAGTTTTGACAACTACAAATAAAGCTCCTGTACACATTCATGTGCATATTTTTGTGTGGTTGGCAGTTTTCGTGTGGGCATAACTCATTGGTGCAAATACCAGCGAGCTCAACTGCTGGACCATGTGGTAATAGTATATTGTATTAGTTTTGGAGGAAATTGCCAAACTCTCATCCAAATGGCTGCACCATTATCCATTATTATCATCAATAAATGAAAGTTCTCATTGCTGGATATCTCCATCAGCATTTGGTGTTGTTAGTGTTTAGATTTTGTCTATTCTAATTCAAGTGTAATAGGACCTCATTGTTTTAATTGCAGTTCACCAATAATATATACTATCATGACCCTTCATGTAATCATATGCTGTCTGTATATTTTTGGTGAAGTGTCTCTTCTAGTCTTGTCCATTTTTTTAAAAAGAAAAAGTCACCACCCAACAATATTTTATTCAGCACAGCAGACTGAAGGAGGGACTGATAACAACTTTCTCGGACAAGTAAAATTTATGGACTTCTCTCATTGTCATAATAATTGTCTTCCAAGAACTGCGGGAGACGGATCTTTCCGTTGAAACCATTATTTGTTCACTTATTGCTGAATTCTAAGTGTTCTTCATATATTTTGGAGAACAGTCATTTATCAGTTATGTATTCTGCAAGTATCTTCTCTGAGTTTGTGACTTGCCTTTGTATTCTCTTGATGGTGTCTTGCAGAACTCCCATAGTTTCTTTTGAAGGGCGCTACAAAGCTACTCTTCCCATTTTTAGTAGAGTCATAAGCAAATTTCTACTTCTAAATTGCTTTTGTAAAAATCTCAATTACCTGGAAATTTCTTTCTAGTCTATAGAAATAAGTTCAGTTTTATTTGCATTTCTTTGAGCATTAGCAAGAGTAGAAGTTTAAAAAACATCACTTGTGATCAAATTTAAGTTATAACTTGGATTGCATTTCAAGTATTCATTGAGGGGATATCTTGGAGGTGACAAATTTAACCCTATTTCTGAAACTTATTTTTCTACCAGTATGTATGAGATAATAAACAAAATATTTCAACTAACTAAAAAACTTCTTTTTTGCTGTTGTTTTTGTTACCCTCTCCCTCTCTCTTTCTCTCTCTTTTTCTTTCTTTCTCTCTCTCTCTCTCTCTTTTTTTTTTTGGAAGTACTTGAGATTGATCCTTGGACTTTTGCATCAAGTCAAATCCCCAGCCTTTTGTTTATTTTTTATTTTGAGACAGGGTCTTGCTAAGTCACTGAGTTTTCCAGGATTGGTTTGAACTTACGATCTTCCTACCTCAGGCTTCCACAGTGCTAGGATTATAGATATGTATCACCATGCCTGACTAAAATTAATTTCTTCCTGGGTACACATACCATATGGCAGCTTCTATCCGCTGAAGAGTAGACCAAGTAGATGGTGAGAGGCTGCATGAGTGAGGTATGATTTCTTCAGATTAGCTGGAACATAAGATAGGTCTCCTATTTCCTAGAATATGGAAGGATTTTGACTCATAAGCATTTGAGAGAAAGTAATCAGGGCAATATGAGCTGTAGTCACAGGATAAAATAGTGCTATAAAGGAAATGAACATATGATGTGACAACTGTGGAATTTTACAGTCGTGGATCCTTTATAGATGCTGAGATAAGGTACTGGAAATTGGGTTACAGTTATTATTGATATATCTATGAATTTCTTCTAGTGAGTTTTTCTTCAATGCTAGAGTTCGGAAGTGCTCAAAAAACTCTCAGAGGCCATGGAGTCCACAGGTAGACCACAAAATTTGATGGCCATGAGACCCTGTGATAGTTCCAGTTTGCAAAGAAATTCTATATTATGTGGTCTTTGCAGGATGGTTGAAGGCAGAAATCATGGGATTGAGTTCAACAAAAAAATACTTTTCTAGGAGATTTTTAAGCTAATTGAAAATTAAACATCAGACTCTATTGTGGTGATTGGGAAGAAAATGAAGATCATATTCTGGAAAGCAATAATCTTAAATGTATGCTGAGTGAAAAATGGCCCAAGGAACCAGACATATGTACTCAGAGAATAATTAATTGGTGATGGTGGACAGATGAAAACTTACAGAAAACCTTCAGATATCTGATAAACTCTCAAAATCAAGACCAGTGAGGATACACATGGTAGATAGGCTGGTATTGTTTCAGGATAAAGGAAATCTTTGAGCTGACTAGTCAGGTGGTACGTCATTTTCTACTTAATGGCAATGATAGAAAGTTAATTAATTTTTGCAATCCACTGTGGAAAAGAGTCATTCACTGGCTTTCACCTGCCTAAGGGCTGAGATGATTAATGTCTTGGTACCCTATAACTCATTCCCAGTACAGTGATTGGGAAGCTGTACTTTACTCAAATCGGTGATCTCCAAAAATAGTATATTTGGGACACCTCACCACAGGACATCTTCAAGTAGTTTAGAAGGTAGGAACAATGGTGCATACCTGTATTTCCAGCTACTCTGCAGGCTAAAGTAGAAGGATCACAAGTTCAAGACCTACCTGGACAACTTAGTGAAACCCTATCTCAATATAAAAAGATCTGGGGATGTAGCCCAGTGGGAGGCCCCTTCCTAGAATGTGTGAGCCTCTGTGCTTGCACTCTAGAACAACAACAACAACAACAGATTAAGAGGTAGGCTGGTGGGGAGCAAGAAAAGGGAAAGTGGATGAAAAGAGAATTAAGACATGGTATGCACATGTACCAATTTCCTACAAGGAATGTGAGTATCATGTACAGCAAACATGCACTATTAAATAAAAACAAGAATAAATTTTAACTATATGTACATTTTATGAGTTCTAACACATACATAGACTCACATAACTACCACTACAACCACATCAGACAGCAGTTCCACTACCAGCTCCAAGTTCTTTGTGTCATCCCTCTGTAGTCACAGCTACTCTCATTCCAGCCTTTGGAAACCTCTGTCCTGTTCTCTATCCCTATAATCTTGCTTTTCCCAAGATGTCATGTACATGGGGTCACACAGCTCTTTGAAGTGGATTTCTTTCACTTAGCATGGTTTATTTTAAATTCATTCATATTGTTGACTCATCTATGGTGTGTTTCTTCTTATAGCACGCTACTATTTGACTGTATGAATTTGCCATAGTGTCCATTCACTCACCTACGGAAAAATATTTGGGGGAACTTCTGGTTGGGGTCTAGTCCACACCTAAGGAACTTGAAAGTTGTCATTTCATCCTAACAGTGAGCGAAAAGTTGAAAGAACTGAAATTAACAACTCTTCTTAGATCCAAGAGTAGAGATCACAGGAAAAACTGCTGCTGTAAAATTGGAGAGAAGGGTAAGTGGATTCAAAAAGCCACAATTTAATGGAGCAAAAGACCTAAGAATAGAAATATACTTGTATTGAGTTAATGTAATCAGAATATGTCATATTTGGCTTTCAGTAAAAAATTACAAGGCATACTAATAGGCAATACAAAAACCCAAAAAAATCAAAAGCAGTTTGAAGAGGCAGAACAAGCATCAGAAGTGACCTCAAATACAGCCGGGGTTTTGGAATTATTCAACAAGAAATTTAAAATAGCTCTGATTCATATGTAGGAAAAAATCGGTATTGTAAGTAGAGAGAAGGAAATTCTAAGAATCAAGAGTTTTTTTTTTTAATTTTTAAAAACTCACTATAGTACAAATGAAAAATATCTTTGATGGGTCTCTTATTCGACTGTACACAAATGAGGAAAATATCAGTGACCTTGAGGATATGTCCAGAGAAACTTTCCAAACTGAAAAGTGAGGAGAGAAAAGCTGAAAGTCAATGAAAGACAAAATCCAAGAACAACACAATGACTACAAAGGTGTAAAAACTCATGAGGCCACCAGGAGAAGGGGAGAGAAAGGAACCTAAGAAATATTTGAAACAATAATAACTCAAAATTTTCCAAAAATTCACGTCAGAAAGAAAACAACAGAAAGCTCAGAGAAAGCAAAGCGAGAGGAGTGAATTGTTATTTGATTTGTTTCGAGTTTGGGGAAATTAAGCATATTCTATAACTATTAGTACATGAGTTTTCCTTTCTAACATAGCTTTTTTTCAATGACAAATAACTGAGTAGAATTTCTGGGTAATACAGCAAGTCAATGCCAACTTTGTAAGAAGTTTCTAAATCATTTGTCAAAGTGCCTGTGCCTTCCCATTAGTAAGTGTGAAAGTTCCCATGGCCCGTTATCCTCATTAACTTTTGGTATAGTTAAATTTTTGCTTGTTTAGTTCTTAAGTTTTAACCATTGTAATAACTGTGTAACTGTCGTTAGTATTATTTTAAACCGCTTTTCTCTAATGAACACTGATATCAAGCATCTTTTCATCTAATTTGCCATCATATATCTTCTTTAGTAAAATGACAATTTCAAGTATTTTGCACATTTAAAAAATTATTTTCTTATTGTTGAGTTTTAATAGATGTGTGATTTGCTTATTTTTGCCCAGTCTATGAATGGTATTTTCATTTTTTAACAGAGTCTTTTATTCGTATAAAATTTTCATATTGATGAAGTCTAAATTGACAATTTTTTTCTTTCATGGGTCATGCTTTGAAGGTTGTACATAGCATCTTTATGCCTAATTCTAAATAGCAAACATTTTTCTCTTGTATTATCTTCCAAATGTTTATACTTACATACATTAGTCATGTTGAGTTTATTTCTATGTAAGGTGTGAGATGTAGGCTGAAGTTCCTTTTTGTGTGTGGCACGTGGATGTCTAACTATGCTAGCACTGCCTGATGAAAAGACCAGCCTTTCTCCCTGGATACGCCTTTGCACTTTTGTAAAAATAATTCATTGTCAATATTTGTGTGAATCTATTTCTTGACTCTACTCCATTCTATTGACTCTTGTTCCTATTATAATCCCTGGAGAATGTTAATTTTTGTTTGTGATACTGAGCCCATTCAGTAGATTTCTTTGTATTTTAGATATCATATTTGAAACAAAGTTCTCATATGTTCATTGTGTTCTTTTTTATAGTTTCTATTATTCTGATGAGAACTTCTATGCTTCCATTCATTTCAAGAGTTTTCACCCTTACTTCATGGAACATGATTATCATAGTCACTTTACAATTTTTGGTAATTTTAGTACCTAGATCAGCTTTGGCATGCTGATATCTTTTCCCTTGAAAACTGGGCAGAGTTTTATTCTTTGTCATTGTTTACTTTTTTAATAAGTCTAAGAATTTTAGATTGTGTGCTAGAATTTTGAATATTATGTTGTGAGAGCTATCACCTTGTTAAAATCCTCTGTTTAACAAGAGGAGAATGTTAATTTTTATTTGTTTATTTCCACTTTACTAGGCAAACCACTTTACTAGGTTGATACCACAAGTTGTGTCTTATTTCGGGGATTAGTGGTTCCAAAATCAAAGCCAAGATATGGAGAAGGAAAGAAAAACCCAATAAATTCACTTCCATATTCTTTCAGATAGTTGCTTGCGTATTCTGACCAGATGTTTAACTATTATTGGTGGAAGAGATGGCATGTAGTAGACTTACTCAGTCCTGACTAGCACTGGTAGTTCTGTAATGACCATTTAAATACTGAATGAAGATTCTCCTAGGGTTATTATTCAAATCTAGTAACATATTGGAATTACCTGGGAAACTTTAAGAAATACAGCTTCAAGGACCCTACATGATCTGCCTCTCTAATAATAGGAACCCAAGCATCTGTAGAAGATGGCTTGGTGTGCTTCTGATATAGCCAACCTGGAACTTGTTCAGGGGCCAAAGCTATGGTTGAAATTGGAAGTTTGTGAACCCTTAGATAAGTTGATCTCCAAGGTCTTTCCCAACCTGATGTCCTGAGACTATCTTATTCAGAATATCACATTTTAAAAAGCTTCTTATTAACAAGGTGCCGGTCTTACTTACTTCCCTCCTATTTCCAACTGAAGAGCTAAGTTTTATAGGTCATCTCAAGAAAGAAAAAATGTGTAGAGAGGATAAAAAATACAGAACTGATGAACAAAGTCAATATATTAAAACCAACAGGAGATTGGACAGACTTCCAATCCATAAGATTAGTTTCGTGGAAGTAACAACTTTTTGCAATAATGCAGCAATAAATTCTAAATCTGCTTTATGTGGTGTTAGCTGAGAGGAATATCATGTTGCTGAAGTCTGAGGATTAGTGGTTTCATTAATGCCTCCTTTTCTCCCTACAATCAGCTTTTCCTTTGTATTTGACAAATTCTTACTGTTGAGTGCAGTTGATGCTGACGCGCTCTGAATTGCTAGCGGGTTTGAGTTTGCTTTTCATAAAAATTTACTTTTGAAGGACTTCAGAAATCATCTCCTTGAGATCACTTTTATGATAACAGAGGAAGAATACAGTTTTGAGTGTTTAAGTGCTTTACTTTAAGGAATCAGAGCTGGGACCCTAAACTAGAAGCCGGACTTTAGATCTGCTATTATGGTTTGAATTTATCACGTCCCCCAGAGGATTGGTCTCCAGCTAATGGCGTTTGGGAAGATGATCAAATCATGAGAGTTCTATCGTAATCAGTGGGTTAATCTGTTGATAAATTCACAGTTTGATGACGTTATTGGGAAGTGGTACAGACTAAGTGCGAACTCGTTGGAGGAAGTACGTCACTGGGGACATGCCCTGGAAGGTTATAACTCATCCCTTGGCTCTTCCTGTCCCACTGTGTGTCTGCCTTTTGGCCACCAGGAGGTGAGCAGCTTTCCTCTGCCACATCCTTCCGCCATGATGATTCTGCCTTTCCAGAAGTCCAAAAGCAATAGAACCAGCCTTCCATGAATGGAAACCTCTGGACAGGACAAACCATTCCTCCTCTGAGCTGTTTTCCTGGGGCATTTTGTCAAGGGGACTGAAAACTAACACATAAGCCATGCATTTTCTGCCTCACTGAACTGAGCCAAGTGAGGTCTCACTTGTGAATCTCCTAGCATCATAGCTGAGCTGGGTCAGAGCACTGTAAAGGGCGGGCAGTGGCTGAGCTCCATGCAACGCATTTAGAAAGGGCTTGTTGACCTAAGAATGTTTCAGCTCCTGGATTTGCAGCTTTGAAAGTACTGAAAATTAAAACAATCCACAGCTTTCAAAGTGCCAACTTGCTGGCACATCCTATTCTCTGGGATGGTCGGTGTTTCACAGGAAAGTGGAATCACCAATGAATTATTAAGGGCTTTCTTATAGGGATTGATCATCTTAGACAGTTGCAGGAGGAGCTGGGGAAGTGAAGTTTGAAAGGGCAAGTTGGAGGATCCAAACAGTCACAGATCAGCCAATCTGAGAGGCTAAGCATGCCTCACCCCCAAAAAGGAGCTGACAGTAGGGAAATGATCGACTAGAGCTACTTTCAGTGATGGACTAGAACCACCTCTCACCAGCAGAACCTGCAGTCAGGAAGAAAAGATGAGCGAGAAGTGGAGGACCCAGTAGCAAGCTGGAGCTGTGGGTCTTTTGCGTTTGCCACCACATTGAATCATAATGACCTTCAGAGAGAAATGACAGCTGCTTCATTTCTCCTTCCAGTGTCTTGTGCAAATTCTTCTCGGGGCCAACTCAAAGTCACAACCATAACATAGAAAGGGGTTCATGAAATGTCTTGGCTTAAGCAACTTGGTACTTACAGGTATGGAGCCTGAAATAGCAATAGCTGTCATGCCTTGGGATTAATTCTGCTAAGCACTGTTCTCATTCGTCATGAACAATCTGGAGTCAGCCTGTTTCTCCACAGTCTGAAATGTGTCACAGTTTTGGGATGACAGAACTGTGGAATGTGACATGGTAAAATCAGAGCAGACTTTGTCACTGGTCACATCTGCCCTTATATGCTAGCTCTGCACACTTGCTGTGGGGCTGATACATCTGAGGTGTGTGTTTGTGTGTGTGTGTGTGTGTGTGTGTGTGTGTACGTGTATTGGGGACTGAAGAGCCTTCACAATGAGCTACATCCCCTTTTTAATTTTTTTTTTTGAGGCAGGACTTTGCTAATTGGCTAGATTGGTTCAAACTGTTAATCCTTCTGCTTCAGCCTCCCAGAATGCTCGGACTGTACCACTTGTGGCTTGAGACATATTTCTTGAGCTTCTAAAATTAGGCTCCTCACAATAGGACTGATAATGATCACCTCATACTACTGTTTTAAAGATGGTATAGTAATAGATGCTCAAAAAATTATTTCTTATACCTTCCCACTTTCACTTTTTCCCCTAGAATATCGGGAGCATATCCTGTTTCCTCAGAATATCTCCGTCTAGGGACACCCTAATACCTAAGTTTTGCATTTTGGTAGTGAATATAGAATAGAATTTGTATCGAACACTCTGGGTATTCCACTATGGTCACAGATTTCCAGCATCAACAAATTTTATGTTGTGTGGCTAAAGAACACCAGTTGCCATGGGAAACACTTGAGTTTATGGTTCCGTCCCTATGGAGAGGAAGAGGGGCCTCCTTAAGTGGTTGGTCAGGAATATACTGACATGAAAATGGTTTCTAAAAGGGTTTTGGTGCCATGAGTCCCTGTGGAATTTTTCATTTTCCCTGGGTAGATGCTAGTCACGAGGGTGGAAGGACAAGGCAGTAGTAGCTGGTATCAAAGTAGGAGACCAAGAACCATAAAAAAGAGAACCTGAGAAGCATATTATTCCGGACCATTCATTTTAGAATGATCTAGGCCTACACATGTAACAGCCCCGGAAGGCATTCCTGTATCACAGGTGTCCTAATGTTTGTTGAATTTGAGCTTAACAAAGTGAGTGCTCATGCATTTCTGAAACAGGAAGAAAGATTAAATCATATTTAAAGTATTCTGCTTAGGAATTGAGGAGCTACCTCATTTTAGAAAGATTTTAATCCATAATAACTGAAATAAGAAAGTTTCCATTTTGGATAAGGTTCTAGAATATTCACACAGGTGGGATATTTTTATTAGCTCATGTTTGCGGTGCATAATGATTACATGCCTTGCATGGAGTTGGTGCCCATACGGAACACACCGTCATTCCTTCCCATCCCCTCTCCCACCTCTGCCTCCCTTCCTCTCCATCTATTGATCTTCTTCCCGTCTGAGACAGATCTAGCTTCCTACTCCCTGCTAGCTTTCATTTTGTTCTTTATTTTTAGCTTGGGTTTTTCATCTTAGAGAACTCAGGTGATCTTTAAGCATGTGTGTCTGACTTATTTCACTTATCATTGTGTTATCAAGGTGCATCCATTTTCCCACAAATGATTCAAGAAGGATGGTTGACACTGTTTTGTACAATCCAATATTAAGTGTATGTACCAACTGAATAAATATTTTAAAGTGGAATTCAATATACGGATACAGTGTTCCTCTACTCACATTGGGATTATGTCACAAGTTGAAAATGCCCAAAGCTGAGATTGCATTTGGTTTTCCTAAGCCACTGAACTACCTTAGCAGCACAGTGTACTCTAGAGCACCAGTGCTTTACTCTTGGGGTCTCATTGCTGATTGGCAGCTGCTATATCTATCACATGTCACTAGCCCAGGGAAAGCTCAAAATTCAAAATTTGTAGGCCAGTTTTTGTGAACACACATTGCTTTTGCACCATAATAAAGCAGAAAAGTTGTTAGTCACTCTTGTAATTTAAGGATCATCAGCAATAAGTTCTCTCAAAACTGCCTTTGATAACTCAACAATCGGAACACACTCATAGTACATTTCTGACCTCTACTTTGCTACAATATACTGAAAAACATGACAAGTCATCATTTAGCTACTGATCCCGTTAAGCAAGTCATTAACTGTTTACTCAGGTGGGGTATGAGATGTAAAACCACTTCTTCAAAAGCCGATTAAGAGATTAATGCTGTTTTCCAACTTGAAATAATGACACATTTCTTTTGAGTTTATCTTTTCTTTTAGGCTCTCAGGGTTTGAAAACTACAGTCAATGATAAATACTGCACAGGATCTGCAGTCAACACACACTCATATAATTAATAGGATTGCTCAGCCAGCTTATCTGCTCCAGTTCTGGAAATCTCTTTATCTGCAGAGACACTAATCACTTGGAAAGGACAAGGTTGAGGAATCTGCTTTAAAAACAGTTTTTAAAAAAAATTTTGGCAACAAAACCTATTGCTTTAGTTTCCTGGATTTCTTCTATCTCTCATTTCAACTTTTTGCCTGTAAGGTAATTAAAATAACACTTCACGTCCATTTGAACATAGGTGAGTTACTAGCATTTTCTGGTAAGATAGGCATTTCTGTAGGCCTCTTAATTCTTTCTTTTTAAAAAATATTTATTTGTTTATTTATCATATTATCTAAGTTTGTTGGTACAATCTAGGTACACATAATGACCACATTCATTATAGGAAATTTGTATCTGTACATGATATATTTTGATTCTTTTTTTTCCTCCCCATTCCCATCCCCTTTCCAAACCCCCTTCCCCTCCCTGTTCACAAAGATTGGTTTTCATTTCATCCTTCTTTCCCCTCTTTTTTCTCTTCCTTCCTTCCTTCTCCCTCTTCCTCCCTTTTCCTCTTTCCCTTTTGAACAGTTTCTTATTTCACAATATCTATTATACATTTATGTTCTTACTTACCTTTTCAGTAGCCCTTTTCTATTGGCTGTATTGCTGAATTCTGCTGGTCTCATGACACAAGGAGCTACCTGATCTGAACACTAAGTTCAATCATAAGGGAAGCACAATTAAAAGGGCAGCCTCAGCTCTGGGCACTCTGCTGTGATCTGGAAAGGGTTTGAACTGCACTTCTTGGAAAGGGAACAAAGACTGAGAGAATCGGCTGGTGGCTGAAACTCAGATTTGGGCATGGGCAGTCACCTCTGCAGTAAACCCAGCTAGAAAAACAAAATATGGCCAAAACTGAAGGTCAAGAATGCCCCTGCTAGGAGGAAGTGGAACATCAGATTTCAGAGGGGTGGGGTGTAGGCTAAATGTCAAGTACTCTTTGCTAGACCTGGGTTGGGCCTCCAATTACAGTCCATGCAGCTCCATCCAATGTGGAAAGTGAATTTCCTTGAGGACATAAGAGGCAATTTAGGAAAAGAAAGTGCACCTTTGGCAAAAATTGTGTGATTACTGTGCTACTACCTACCATCTTTAAAGATGCTTCCAGCTATAAAAACAGGGAGATTTCTATTAAAGTCATTGGGTTACCATGTCATCCTATAAATGCTTATGAAACCAATGAACAATAATAGGACAAACAGGAAGAAGGCAATTTTGCAAACTGGTGAGTTGTGTACTTGCATTTGTTATCTATTGCTGCTTAACAGTATTAAACACAAACAGGATCTTCAAACAGCACAAGTTTATCATCTCACAGTTTCCAGGGGTCGGGACTCTGGACACGGCTTACATGCGTCCTCTGCTTAGTGTCTCAGGAGGTGGCAATCAAGGTGGCAGTTGAGGCTGTGATCTCATCCAAGGCTGGACTGGGGAAAGATCTGTTTTTAGTTGACTCAGATTGTTGGCAAGGTTCAGTTCCTGGAGGTGATAGGGAGGACTGGAGATCCAATTTCTTGCTGGATGTTGGGTGCAGGCTATCTCAGCCCACATGGCCTTGCTAGGTTGAGTTCCCTGATATGGTTTCTTAGATTCCTCAAAGCCCACAAGGGAGAAAGACTCCAGTGAGACAGGTGCGACAATCTGATGTAATTACACAACCACATGTATACTCATGCACACCCTATCATCTTTACTGTATCCTGATTAGAAGAAAGTAACAGGTCCCATCCACTCGGGGGGCAGGCATCACACAGGGAGTGGGGATCAAGGTCTACATCAAAAGCCTGGGAGTGGCGGAACTGGGCAGGGCAGTCCCCAGGGCCACAGAACTGGGCAGGGCAGTCTCCAGGGCCGCAGAACAGGGCAGGGCAGTCCCCAGAGCCGACACAGGGAGGTTCTTCCAGTTTAGAATTGGTGAGGGGAGCAGAACAGAGCCCTGACCTCTACCCTCTTTAGCTCTGTCATAGAGCAGGGGCATAGAAGGAGCCCCGGGTTGCTCCTTCTCTTATAGTTGTGTGTGCCATTCAATCTAGTAACCTGTATGGAATTACACCTTCTCTTTATTGCATGGAAATGATTTATTTCTGTTTTTCTCAACTGTATTATAGGCATCTTAACAGCAGCCATTTCTTGATATATCAGGGGATGTTTGCAGGCCCTTCCTGTAGGATAAAAACAAAGGCAAAGGCATTTTGGAGGGAATTGCTCACATTCATTCTCCAGTGACCTAGAGAAAGGTCTCTAGGTCAATGTGAAAATCTGCTCTTCTAGCTGTACTTGGTTGTATAAACAAAACATGTATATTTGAAAGGGGTGACCTTATGAATGCTTAAATCATCCCCACAACAATGTGCTTGGGACCTCCTAGAGCTGCTAGGTTGCATCCAGAGGCAGACAGATTATGGATAAAGAAACCCAGTAGACACAACTATGGACTTACTGCTTTAACCAGAGTCTCAGTGACATCAAAGTCCCAGCCCGTAGACAGTGCAATCAAAATGCGTAGTACAGTGCCTATAGTTAACATGCAGGAAATAGGTATTACGATGATCCTGTAAGACTGGGAAAGCACTTGTCGATTCTCAGGATATAATTTGTCACATACCAAGGGCATGAAGGAGAGGCACATTTAACACATTGTACACAGCTCATTTCTTTTCTCAGAGCTCATGGGGGTGTAGTGTGCTGGTTCTCTGAGAGTGGAGGAAATCAGAATCTTTACTGCTGTTCTCTTTCTTGGAGCTGATCATCCTGAAAATGTGGAAAGAGGATTGGTGCCAGAGCGTCCTCTGTGGACAGCAGGGGCCTGGAACAGGTGCTGATTGTGGCTGAGCAGGACAGGGAGTATCACAGCTCCTGCTTTTCATCTCCAGCCTCCCAGGGTGGGCTGCAGTGCAGATGGGAATTAGCAGAGTGTGCTCAGCCAAAGCCACAGCCTAGGCAAAGCAAGGTCTACTATTTTGGGCAACACTAAGGGTCACAAGAGGGGAAGGATGTAGAAACTTTCTACAAGCTGCCTATCTAAGGGAACCCAGGAGGAGCTCTCTTTATCAAGAACCTGTCTCTGAGGTTAAATTTTAATTTTCTCCCCAAAGTGCCCTAAGGGGCCAAATGAAAATGTTAACTACATTTTAAAAAAGTTTTAATTTTAACAATTTATGATTAAAAATACATCTTATAAATAATTTTTCCATAGGCTTGATTGAGGGTTTCTTGCAAACTCTACAAAAAGACATACTGCAACATCAACAGCTTAAAGAAATTACAAAAAATATAGCGAAAGCCCTCCTATGTAAAAATACAATGTCATACATCACACAGCATTTTCTTTGTGCAAAAAGTTTAAAAGAATGCTGTGTTAAGCATGCCAAACATGTTTACTGAAAGGGAAGTAAACTTTAATACAGTTACTTATATAATAGCATAGGCACAGTTGAAATGGTGAATCATTTTCCCCCAGAAGTTAATATACCTTAGTTCAATGTTTTATTTTGACTGAAAGGCTGAACACAGCCTTGTACAAATGTATATATATACATATATATATATATATATACATATATATATATGTATATATATATGTAAGAAAACAAGTATCTGCTTTGATATTCTGTAAACATCCAACATATTTACAGTATTTTTGGAGATTGCGTTCTCCAAATCAGTCTGTGTATATCTTCTCTATTAAATAAGTCTTTAGAAAATTAAATTAAGCCGATATCTGCCAATTAGTGGACATCCTCTGTCGAAACTTCCAGTTTTCGCTGTGGGACAAAGAGGGTTCCAAAGGAGGTTTTATTTGCACCATCGAAATCCACACAGGACAAGCCGGCTGGTTTGGTTGGTCCGCCTGGGGTACGGAAGAAACTTTCGGCCACTAACTGTGACCCTTTGGGTGTCACGGGAACAGGCTGATCAAAAATGAGAGGAAAGGGAAAAAAGAAATTAAAACCAGAGATTCACAAGCCCTAGCAGACTTGGGAGATTTAGTGGAGGAACATGTCTAGGATATCCTGAAATTGGCTAGCGGAACTCTTAACAAGTTTCGCATTCTCCATTATTTTAAGGGGAGACAAAAATCTCTTGACAAGCCAATAATGTGGACTCTGGGGAGTCTTTCTGGATCTGGCAGGAAGGTTGTTGGCTTTCACTCCTTCATCCTCCTATTCTTTCCTTCTCCAAACAAAGGAAACAAAAGCGAGTCTCCTACGATACAGACATTTAGGAGCTAACAATTCAAGGAATAACGAAATTAAACGGAAATACCCTCACCTGTTGTGTCCCTGTCGTGCTGGTGACTGATTGTCCATTTGGTTGGCTCTGGCCCAGGACTGGTGAGTCAGAGCTGGTGGCCTTTCCTTGCTGACAGCCTGTATGTTCTGGTACGATACTAATTGCTTCTATTCTTGGGGACACAGGAATGGTTCCGGATCCAGGTCCAGGGCTGGCGGACACCTGCATGCCGGGGGAGATGAGTCCCAAGTGCTGCAGGGTGAAGTTTACAATGGCTGAGCTTGGGTTCTGAATGGCAATGGGGTGGCTCGAGGCAAGAGCCGGGCTGTTCCCACCATGTACAGCTGCCACGGAAGTTGGTGAGACCATTAGCTTCAAAGGGGTCACATGAAAAGAGGGAAAATTCACAGCAGTGAGTTCAGAGGATGTCACTGGAATAACACCTGGAAAACAAAGAGGGGAGAGATCTTAAAAGAACAGGCATTTGTCCGGGGAGGAGTTTACAAGGCTTAAGAAACTTGAGACTGGCTCAGTCTTGAATAGCGTTTCCTGTAGGCTCACCTGCGATTGGGGAGCTGTAGATCCTGTGATTTGGGGAAAGTGTACCTGAGTTTTCTTTATTAGACAGAATGGATTCTGCCCCCAAGGATGAGCACTGGGTGAGAGGGATTAGGTATCCCGACGGGAACAAGGTCTGGAAAACAAAGAGGAAGGCTTTATTTACACGTAACTGCTACAGCAAGAAAAGTAGCCACATGTCAGTTGTTTGTCTCATCAAACCAAAGCCTCCCACGGTTTGGGCTGAGCCATCTGGTGCCCAGAGCACAACACCCTCCCCTGCATTCCAGTGCTGGGGCTGAGAACATCGATCATCTGTGTCTTGAATGCCACTGGAGCCTGCGTAGGGGTAGGACTCCCCCAGCACAGTACCCTCATACAGTGACATCCTGACTCCTGTGATCAGACTTCTGGGTGTGGTGTGGTGCTGCTGGGGTCATGTTTAATGCTGGTTGAAGCCACATGCCACACTGCAGGACTATTCTTGAATTGGGCAGGGCAGTATTTACCAACAAGTATTCTGAGGGACCCTAGCTTCTGGAGAAGCAAACAGGTATTACTGGATTCATGATCAAATACATTTGGGAAACGCTAAATTAAACAAAGGCAAGTGGTGTCTTTGTTAGAGAATTTTTAAGAGACTTTAATGACGGCATGCATTATTTTTTTTTTTTTATTTTTATTTTTTTTCCGGCACCGGGGATTGACCCCACAGCCTCGCGCCTGCCAGGGCAGACGCTTAAGGCACTGAGCCAAACTCCCGGCCCTGGTTTTTTGAGGCAGGGTCGCACTATGTAGCTCAGGCCGGCCTTGCACTCGCGTTGTAGCCCAAGCGGGCCTCGAACTCACAACGCTCCGCCTACCTCAGACGGCATGCATTATTAACCTGCAAGTGGGACACACTGCACGTAGCATTTCTCAGACTATCTCCAGTAGACTATTAAGGAGGACTATTATTCAAAGAAAACACTTGAGACAATGTTGATTTAGAGAAAGAAGTGGCCAAAACATGGTGTTTGGCCATGCTTCTGTAAAGAAAGCTCTATTGGAACACAGCCAGCTGGGCCCATTCATTTATGCATAGTCTATGGCTGCCCTCCTGTGACAGTGGCCATAGGGCCCACAAAGCCAAACAGATTTACTCTCTGGCCTTTTATAGAAAGTTTACTGCCTCCCGATTTAGAACAAAAGGAATTTATGGACTTCTTGGTAGTAGCGCTTGTTCTGATGATACCAGGCTTTCACATGCAAACCAAAGGATGGTGGAGTTCAAAAATGACAGACATAAAAATAGAACTGATTAATTCCTATCAGAGACCCAAACATCACTGAGCAAAAGTTTCACGCAATAGAAATAGTAATATTCCAAAAAGGCCCATATGTCTGCCTGCATGCACTTCCCACCCCGCCAGTTACTCTCTGTACTTCACCCAACAGGAAGTCTACGTGGGTGGCTGGGCTGCCAGCAAAGTCTGCTTTGGCTTCATCCTGCTTGGGGCTGGTGAAAGCTAAAAGCCGCTCTTATAAAGTAGGGGTTTCCTTTTATCTTCCTTCAGACCTTTCTTCTCCCCATTGTCAAAACGACAGTCCACACTATGATCTAGCTCTTAGTAAGTCTTTTCCTTGGGAACCAGTGAATTCAGAATCCAGAGCTACAAGTATACCACAAGATTTAAATTTTGTTTCTTAGGTGCTGGGTAATCCTCAAAATCCTTACCAGTTGGCACTCTCAAAGCACAGAAATAGAGAATTCTAAAGGCTGGATTGGGGCCTTTTACATACAGGTGTGCTGTGACCTTTAGTTATACTCTCTGGTGCAAGTTATTACGATGGCCAGTTTCACTCTTTCAAGACTTCAATAAAACCTATAGTACTTTCTCAGTAATCACACTTTTCAATTTTCAACTAATTACATTATAAAATCTTTTAACCTGTGGGGCTAATTCCGTTTTTTAAAAAAATGGTTAGAACTACTATTTTAGCAAAATGAATGAATATGACATATTTCCACTGGGATGTCATCTCTTTTAGCCTACAGACCCCCTCTTCCTCTCATCTCATTCGATTTTAATTTCTCTATCCTTCTTTCACATTCACTGTCTGTGTTTATTTTTGTGTTTCTCTGAATACTGTCTTCTCTCCACTTCTAGAAGTGTGGATTCTCAAGAAATGTTCCCTGGGCTAATTAACACATTGTCTTTGTTCTCTGTCACTCATGTTAAAAAGAAATGGTCGAAATGGAGTCACAGAGATGACAAAAAGAAGAAGCGAAGGGACATGGAAAACGTACCCACCGCAAACCCAATCCTGATGCAACAGAATTCAGGGTGCAATAGAAGGCCATCACTCAATCATCCCCATTGGCCCAGAGATTAATGGACCTTCCAGAACATTGAGTCTGGTGATCTTCCCTCAGCATGTACATTAAGTGCCGGACAATACACCAGATAACAGATGCTCTGAATGGTTTCCATGAGGCCATCCTCAGGGAAGACTTGACAAACTCTAAGCTTCCTTAATAACAACAGTTACCGCTAATGCCCTGCAGCCGGTATGGTGTCTTAACAGGATCACAAACCCCTTTATGTACAGCATCACAGAATAAACTCACTTAATCCCACAAAAATGGTCATATGCCCATAAGGCAAATACTCAAAATTCACGGTCACTGAGGGCGGGTGCTGGGTTAGATGGGATCCAGAGCACAGTTTTTCTTCCCCAGTGGGAAAAAAATTGGTATGATAAATTCGTTACAGAGGAGGGGAAAAAAAATGTAGAGAAGTAAAATAACTTGAGCCAACAGTAAGGACAAAGCGAGAGATTAATTTCTGTTTCCACGCGTAGTGGTATTTATGTGATGATAGTGTCTCTCATATATAATTGTCCTAAGAGAAGAAAACGAGACAATGAATGTAAAGGTACCTAATACCTGGGACATCTGGTGTGTGGGTAAATATCCAATAAATATTAATTCTTTCCAGAACTAATCTCTACCCAGGAAAAAAATTATCTAGAATGTCAACATCTCTAGAAACTGATGTATTCAATATACTGCCACTTTTGAAGGTCAGTTTGATTTCTCTACTTACACCACATAGAAATCATCAGATAGAAACTAAAAACGGGGCACAAGTTATCTTCTAGGTAACAGATGTCAGTTCCATGACATCAAACAAACACTGGGGAATGACTCAGAAAGCAGGAGCTACAGGAACCCCACACATCCATCCATATGGGATTAGGTCTGCTTATAAATTATTTACAACTTTCACGACAGGTGTTAGCATTCCAGGGTGATGGAGAAACGGACTTCAGGGCAACCGCCTGTGGTGCTTTAAAAAGCGAGCAAGTAATCCCTTCCTCCTAAGGTTAAAAACATCTCTGCCGTCATCCCGGTCAGGGGATTAGCTGTCTGGGTCTCATTTGGGTTATGGGATGCCAAGGAACAGTTCTTTGTCTGCTGAGACACTGCTCTTTGCACTGGGAAATTTCACACGTCCCCAGATTGTTCCACAACCAAGCAGGGAATTCCTAAAATTTTAAAAGCACAATTCAAGGTTGTACTTACTGCGG
This sequence comes from Dasyprocta punctata, assembly GCA_004363535.1. Classification (NCBI taxonomy): domain Eukaryota; kingdom Metazoa; phylum Chordata; class Mammalia; order Rodentia; family Dasyproctidae; genus Dasyprocta; species Dasyprocta punctata. Next base: position 86,159 of record RJWM01004167.1, read on the forward strand.
ACACATTTTCAAGTCCTTTTAAGTCCTCTTTATATTTCTTTTTAGAAACACAGTCCTCAAACATGGTGGACCTCTTGGAGCCCCTATCTCCGGGTGCCTCCCTGGTTTGGGTCTTCGCTCCTTGTCTCTCTTGTGCTGGCAGTAGGCTCCCAGCTCTGGAGGAGCCGCCGGCCCTCGTGGCATTGTTGGTGGCCTTCTCGGTGGTGGCATCTGTGGAGTCTTTTGCTCCGGCAGCTTTGGAGCAGTGGGCGGGGCAGACCGTCGGGCTCAGACTTTGGGGTGGTGTCATGGTTTGGGCTTGGGCAGGTTGCAAGTAGATGGCATAGGATGGGCCAGAGTGGGCCTGAGGTAGGATCACGGGCACTGCGGGTGACAACGGGCTAGAGACCAGGGGGACCACTCCCAGGGGCTGGATGAGGGACGGTGTCGTCAGCTCCAGCTCAGCGTTTGCTGAAGCATCCAGCAGGGTCACTGGTTTGCAGTGCCCGGATCTTGCTACCTGTGCTTTCATTTTCTTTCGGGGTTCGCTAAAAGGTAAGATTTAAACATGACACAAGGGAAGCGCATTTTCTCCTCAATGTTCTTCCATTTTAAGCCTAAGGGTGAAGCCGCACTTTTGTGAAATGAGTGATAGTTTCTGTACTGACTGAGCAGGAGATACTGAAAAGATCACCTCTCCAGTTCCTAAGGCTGGTGCCATGATGCCATCAGGTAAGCAATTTTTGTAAAATTTAATTTATTTTATTAGCTCATGTTTGCAGTACATGGTGTTTACATTGCTTGTGTGGAATGGGCACATGGATACGACTCGTCTTAATTCCTTTCTCTCCCCTCCCTCCAGTTTTTGATTCTCTTTCCATTTGAGAAAGATCTATTTGCCTACTTCCTATTTATCTTTTATTTTGCTCTGTATGTATTTGTGTTTCTCATATAATAGAACGCAGTATTCAAGTGTGTGTGTCTGATTTATTTCACTTAACATTACATTTTTTTTTCTTTTTCTTTTCACTTAACATTAGTCTCAATGTGTGTTCATTTTTCCCACAAATGACTGAAGTTTATCTTTTTTTTTTTTTCTGGCACAGTAGTGCTCCCTTGTGCTGCTATAAACGTAAGTGTGGGCGCATCACTGTAATACAATGTCTTTAACCCTCTCAGGAGAATAGAAGAATAGCTGGGTCAAATGAAATTTTTAGTTTTAGTTTTTTAAGAAATCTTCATACTGATTTCCTTATAGCTGTACTAGTTTACATCCCCACCAGCAATTCCAACAATGCAAAGTAAAATTAATTCACCCCATCACTAAAGAGTGTTGTCAACCTACCTCGATTGTTCTTCTAACTGCATTTTGCAAATAGCTGCCAGCTGAGCCATTTTATTTGGGAAGGGTGGAGAATTCTGAGAGCTCTCGGCTGGTAAAATAGAAAGAGGGTGGGTGGTCAAAGCTAAGAAATAAATGTTTACACAAAACCTCATCACAGACGAAAGAACAGAAAACACACACCTGCCTCCAAAGTCACACAGCAATTGAATACCCAACCCCACAATTACTTTATACCTTGTAATTTGCATGTCATTTAGCCTTACCAGTCTGCAGGTTTAGGTCTATAGCTACTGAACCAGTTCTTTTAACAAATATTGCAGGGATCCAGTAAGCTATCGGTATTTAAAAAAGCAAGAAAAAGGAATGGAGCCTTGACATTTCTGGGGTACACACCTTTGCTGTTCTTGATGGGGCTACTGGGAGCAGAATTTATCTTTCTCCGATCACTCTCTATACTCTTTACCAGCTTGATAAGAGACGGATGTCGTGTAAAGTTTGGTTTCCCACGCGTGGAAAAGAGGTTTTTGGCACAGTTCTCTTTGGCAGGCCGCGGCACCCCTAGATCAGAGGTGGCGGAATCAAGGACTGGGCTGGAGGCTGAAATGGAAAAGGTTAGTATATTAAAGTCTGGCTTCCTTCTGAGATATGAAATCACAGCATAGTTCAGATTTTAAGGATAAAAGTGGTGACAGTTGTAAAGTACCAGCTGTGTGCTGCTGTCCCAGGGGCTTTATATATGTGGCCTTCTCTATCTTATTCAGTGAATTCTGAGACCCGACATTTCCTGATGTAGCTCTGAAACGCACCCACAGTTAGTTGTGGCTCGGTACCCAGGGGGATTGGTTACAGAATCCCCTCCAATACCGAAATCTGCTAATGCTCACGCTTCATATGTAAAAAGTCATAGGACTTGCATATAACCTATGCACATTCTCCCACATGCTTTAAATCATCTCTAGACTATAATACCTAATACTGTAGAATGCACATGCTATGTAAATAATTGTTATATATTACTGTTTTGGAAGTAATCAGATCTGCACATGTTTAGTACAGTCAAATAAAAACCAGAACAATGACAACATCAACAAAACCCACACGGCTGTGTTGAGTCCCTGGATGTGGGATCTGTGGATGTGGAGAGAGCTGACCGTATCTTATACCAGTGATGCGCTACAGTGTGATCATTAGACTTCTCCTTATTGATGGCTGGAAAATTCTGTGTCTTATCATCAGTGAAGTGTTAGAGCCGCTGAAATATGGTGATTCCCTCACCAGTTCCACATGGCAGGTACTTCTCAGAGATGAGAGCAGGGACAGAGACATAAGCCACCAACTCAAGGTTCCCAGCAGGCCGCATGTGGGCCCTGGAGCATGGCCCAAGAGCCTTCACCCCAAACCCCTGCACCAAGGGACAGCCTTTCCCTAAGGTTATATCTGAAATCGCCATAACCCTGCAAAGTCGCTATTGTTCTTCCATTTTCACAGGGGAGGAAACTGAGGAAACTTGAAGGTGTAACTTGTCCGAGGCCATATGACTAATAGGTGGCAGACTGAGGACTGAAACTTAAGTCTTTCTGTCATTTTCCAGTGATTCTGGATCTTTGGTGGTAGGCAAAATGTTGGCATCATGGAACTGAGACGTAGACTAGAGATATCTACCTTGGAAGCAGAATGAACTTAAGGTCATATTCTCCATGTGTGGAGGTCCTGTTGTACTCACCGAGCAGCACAGTAACAACAGCAGTAGTGCCTCATGATACGGGGTGCTTTCAACTTTTCAAATCCTTTCACTTGCAAATTCTACCTCCTGGATACAGCATGGGGGGGGGTGGTCATAGACCTTAAGGTGTTGACAGAACTGGGAGCCAACCTTCTATATTGGCACTCAACATTTTTTTTTTCAACCATCTATGTTTTTTCCATGCAGGGGTGTAGGAAGAAAGAAGGGAGAATCTCCCCAAATGTACATTAAAAAAACAAAGTAAAGGGTGAAAGTAAACAGTTACATACCACTGGCATTTGGACTGATTTCGGGGCCTGTCCATTTGAAAGCTGGTTTTCGACCTCTTTCCTCTGTAACGTGAACTTTCTTGATAAGATCCAGGCTACTTAGGACATTAGCTATATCATACAACCTCCTGATTTTTGCTGGAAATAAAAAAGTGTATATACCTCTTAATAGAATAATGAAGGATCAAAGAACTTTCACTTCATAAGAAATTCATGTAGATTCTAAGTGCTTGCTGAACCATCAATGTCATATAGGAGCATCTGACTCCTTTTAAGCTATTCTAGTATAGTGGTTTAATTAAAACAAAAAAGTAGCTTTAAATATTTAAAAGACAGCCACTACTGGCCCTGCATTTTGAAATGACAACAGTACAAAGTAAGAAAGAAAAAATCTTGATGAGATCGCCCTATTTATAAAAAGTCACCATTCCTAGGTATCTTCTAAAGAGGACGAGTCAGAAGAGTTTTATGGACAGAAATAGATCAGTGATAAACGTGCCAGTTTTTGGCTTGTGATAGTTCATAACGAGATTTACTTAATATCATAAGCACGGAAAATTCTTACCCCCACAAAATTTGTACATTTTGTAAATACAAAGTTGTCTTTAGGTCAAGTATATACTTGCTAATTTTGTAAATCTCACGTATCTTAAAGTTTTGTCACAAAAAGCCCATTGACTTCCATCTTGTTAGTATAAATTTATAAATCTAGTCTACTTTCTAGCCACGCCAGAAGGTACTGAATTTCCTGGGGATTCAGCAAATCACACATCTGCAGTTCCTGGAATGGCTTCCAAGGCTGTGACTAACCAAGAAAACAGAGCTGAAAACTGGTGACTCAGAAAAAACAGGCGCCCCATCAGTAGATTCAGAATGTCTTTTTTCAAATTGCCCTTATTCTCTATTTAACTGTCACTGTGGACACGCTATCAGCCTCAGGACATCTGAATACAGTGCCAGGGGACCAGGACAGCTTTACAGGATAGGAGGGCATCTTGGCACGAGGGTCCCAGGCAATCCCTATAGCCTCTGGGGTCACTTGGGCCAGCTCTTTCTCACCATGCAGCAGGGTCCTGTGAGTGGACCCTGTTCAGATTAGCCCCGCAGAGATGGGCCTGCAATGGACTCCCCAGGCACTGAGTACCTCTGTCCAAGCCTTCTCTCTACTCCTCCTGGAGCTTCCTACAAAGTCTGGCATGGCCACAGGGACAGAGCACTGTGTTAGGAACCCAGTCTATGGCCCCTTCTCAACTCGGAGCAGGGCATTTGGCTAAAATCATTGTTTCCAAATGGCAAACCGTGTCTCTAATGGGTCACTTTAGAGGTCAACTTTATAACTGCTATTTGTTCCCTCATGGAGTAGTATCAGTGGAAAGAGCCGAACAAGGACTCAATCCTGCTTTACGATTTACTGCTCGTTTATACCTCACAGGACAGATTCTCCCAGTGTAAAAAGGCCCAGTGTTAAAGCATCAGATGAAGTCAAAGTACAAATAAGAAGAGTTATTCCTATCTTCGACTCCTACAAGGTAACTAAAGCTAAAGCTATTAGAGCCACTGGGGAGGAAAAAGACAACTAAAGATCTGTTTAAATGCCCAAGACTCTTAAAAATCAATTGATAACTGAGACTACTGTTCCCAAGCAGCCCCAAAATTCCCTGACTATGACACTTGCTTTTAAACTTGCTTTTATCCAGGTCTTCCACGTGGTCCTCCCCAATTAAAATCTTGGCAGCAATTTCTAGGCTGACGATCTGTGGCGTTGACACCAAAAACAGCATCACAAACTTCTGGCTCATCACTCGCAAGGACTTGTCTTTGCGGCTGTTTACAGAAGCTTTGGAGAAGAAGAAGGATGAGAGAATTAAAATTCATGAAGGGACAAGTGACTCCTAAAGTAACAAGGCTAAAAATACCACCACCTGATCATCCAGCTGACAACTGCAGTGTTTTGACATGAAAAGCTGTAGCAGGGGTAGAATAGTGTTTTTCGTGGGGTCTTTTTTTGAGACCCTTCAGAAAAGCTACACAGCCTGGGATTTTATTTTTTATTTTATGTATTTATTGATTGATTGATTTTTTGAGACAGGGTCTCTCCATGTAGTGCAGGCTGGTCTTGAACTTATGTGGCCCAGACTGGACTCAAACTTGAGGTGACCCTCCTGTGTCAGCCTCCTGAGTGCTGTGATTACAGGCCTGTGCCAGCACACCTGGCTAGCCTGGGCCTTTCAATACCATCTCTCACCTGCCCGAAATTCCACGCCAGGGAGTTCAACAAAACACATCTCTGTATGTCCATTCTGGCCAGTGTTTGATTTGACGATGTGATCTTCTATACTGTAACTCTTAATGAAATCAAACTCTTGTTCGTATTCTTTCTTTTTGATCATCATAATCTGCTCGGCGTACTTATTCTCCTCCCCGACGCTTTTTAGAGTCCCAAGGGTTTTGTTGAGATTATGTCGCCCGTGCCAAGTGTACCTGTTTTTGGCGAGTCGGCTCACCATGTGTAAACTCTCTAGGACATTCACGATATCATAAATTCGTCTACGTTCAACATCTGTGAAGAATAAAAACCTGTGTGTTATTAGGGTCACACTTTCATAATGTGTTCAAAATTGAGTAAATTTTCTTCTGCAGTATTTCTAGTCAGCAGATTCTGGATAATATAATTTTATTTACTGTAGGCATTCTTAACAAGTTGTATGTAGAGAACGACATGTACAGATAAGTTAATATGAGTAAGAAAGACAACGTCTATTGAGGACCTAGTATGTGTCATACAGTGTCAGGATATTTCTGCCCTAACTTGTGAGGTAGGTATAAATATCTCATTTTAATAATGAAGACATACAGGATAAAACAGCTAAAAGAGCTCACCCCATGGAAGAGCCAGAAAGTGGCAAAACAAAGTCCTTTATCCAAATTCCACACATACTAACTCATTTCTTATATTACCTTCCCAACACACACACACACACACACACACACACACGGCCCTGCCTACAGGAATCACATTATTGGTACAAAGTGCTGAGATTTCAGAAAAGTGCAAAAACCATGATGTTTTCTAAGTATTCACATAAAAAATAGAAACTTATACCCCTTTTTGGGTCTAACTGTGCTTACTTCCTAGCAATGGTTAACAATGAGATATTACTAATTCTGTGACTCCTATCCATCTAGTCAACTTTTCAGCATTCTGCAGTGTTAAGTTTCTCTTTTTATTTTCATAAATTTACTTCCAATGTTAATTCCAATTCTAATATTTGATGAAATCCAACCTTTCTGAAAAAGTGCTTAACAAAACACGCCTTCAAGAAGGGCGCCCCCTTGTGGCGTCTCGCTGCTCTGGTGACCTGCCCGATAAGCGCTTGCCTAAAAGCCAAGGTCAGGGCTTTTCCTTATGTTCGGAAGCCCTTCTTCCTGATGCCTTTACGGCCCCCTGCCTTGCTTCTTTCTTTCAAGTCCTGGCTCAGATGTCAACTCAGTAAGACCTGACCTGACCACTGAATTTAAAACTGTAAAGCGTCAGCGCTGCTGATCCTTCTACCCGGCTCTTTCTCACTGTAGCACGTTATTACAGTCTGACCTTCACCATCATGACTAAGGTGTTACGTCCTTTGTTCGGTACCTACTGCCTTACCCGGATGTAGGTCCCCCAAGAAGGGCTTTTGCCCTTTTGGTTTCATTGCTGTATTCTCGGCTCCTAGAACACTGCCTGGCATACAGGCGCTCAGTAAATAACTGCTGGATTAAAGGGTACTTCCTGCTGGTGTATGCGAAGAGGAGATGAATCCAAGCGGTTTATTCTTCAAATGTGAAATAAAGCTGATATTTATAGACGTGTCATAAATATAAATATTAGACACATATAACTTTTCTCCGCGGGTGATATCCAGACACTAAAGTATATTATCCTGCTCAGCACACCGCTTCAAGTATTAGAGCAAGATATGTAGGTGACTCCAAAGATACACCTAAGTTTACTACAGGGCCCTTTTTAGCTTTAACTTGATGCAGGTCAATGATGAAGGGAGCAAAAGAGGGTGGAACACAACTTTTGCCAACCACAAAACATTCCAAACACCCATCCCTCCACAGACTACCAGTGGCTGAGTGGCGGGGAATACACAAGTCCTGGTCCCACTCACAGAAGCTGGCCCTCCATTTAGCTATGAAGATACGCATGGGCTTCCCAAGGAGAGGCCAAGGTGAAAGTTCAGAGGTGCAGCTGATAGTGAAGCAAGTCACCAAACACTGTCACCTCCCGGGAAAGCTTTAGAGACCCTATAACCAGAAGCAACCTCCCCAGTGATTAGTATTTTGTCTCGAAGATTTACTGAAGTTAGAAACTATTCACTTTTATTCTTAAATGAGGAAGACTTTACAACCTAATTTCCATGTGGCCTTATCTGCATCTCTTACACACACCCGGCTCTGAAGGAGTTAAATCCATAGTCACTTTAATTATTAACCATTTCAGCAAACTCCCTGCATACTTACTGAGCTCTTCTGCGACTTCGTCAAGACAGATGTCGTTATTCACAGCAGGGTTGGGATACTTAGGGTATCGCGCTAAGAACTTATGGCACAATAATCCTAAACTTTTCTCTTTTCGACTTGGTTGAGACTTCTCGTATTCATCTCCAGATAAGTGTTCCTATAAAGGAAACGGTATACAATGTCTCACTGGTAAATAAAGTTTGACAGATTTACTAGGGGCGTCTGTGCTTGATGACTAATACCACTTACACACATTTAGCTTGGGCAGTTGTAAAGTCTGGGGTAGGAAAAAAAGGGTGCGTTTGTGGGGGTTGGGGGGAGTACACAGGAGCTTTGGCAAATCTGCAAGGGAAGCCTGAAATGAAAATTACTCAGATGTTCAGAATTCCCAGTGCAGTATCTCACAGGGTCCACATTTTCCTAGTACACGGAAGGAGGTCAGCAACAGTCTCAGAGTGGCTCGGCTTCCTATCGTGGGCATTTCTATGCCAGCTTCAAGTACCCGTGAAAACCTACCTGGAAACAGTCTTTGGCCTCAGGTAAACCCCTTCTGTTGTCAAACAGCCCTCTTTTCTGATCTCTGCTGCGGATTTCTGGGCTCACAGCACTGATAAGCATTTTCAGATTGGCTGTGGGTGTCCAGGGTTCTCCCTGGGAGACTTCCTTGGGCTTGGTGGGTGTGGTCAAAGGGCCCAGGTGAGGTGTGACATTCTCCTTGGTGGACTCCTTCAGGGGTGACTTCATCAGTCCCCTTTTGTGTGGCTCAATAAAAAGATTTTCCTGGTTCAAAAGAAGTGGTTAAAAATCTATTGTAAGCCTGGACTTATCAGGCAGCTTTCACATCTAAAAAGTGTACAACACATAGACTATTGCTGAAGAGAAAATGCCAAATGAGACTATAAATCTGCTTTAAGTTAATGAGTGCGTTCCAATGATCACCTGACACACATTGTCCATTCTAATGTAAAAATCACGGATCTAAATGCTTTCATCTTCCAAGAATTTTTTTTTTAAACAGGGGAGAATGTGAAGGCAGTCTCCGACTACCAAAAATTACACAGTCGAGTTTCCTGCATTTGGGGAAATCACAGGAGTCAGCACATCTGGAGTGCAATGGATAAGCCCACCCCAGGAAAACCACCTTCGTGATCATGGTATCTCCCTTGCCAGGTAAGTATCCAAGAATTTAAAAAAAAAAATAACATTAAAATATAATTTTAACTCTATTTTGAAATAACTTTAGACTTAGAGAAGTCCCCAAACACCTTTCACTCATCTACTCCCAACAAGACTGATACATTTAAGTGATCTCAAGTTCTAGAAGCAACCTTTACTCAAGAGACTAATAAATAAAGACCTCTGGAGTAGAAACCATTATCCATTTAGCATACAGGCTGCATGCAGTAGATGCTCAGTAAAAACACCAAACATGCAGAAGAGCCGAGCAGACTTATCAGGAAAATCTAGAGTGCCTAAGAGAACGACTTCTGACCAGAAAGATCTGCTCTTTGAACATAAACCTTCTTACTTTATGGATGGAGAAAATAGGTCAAGAGAAGTAAAAGGAGCTACCCAAGGTCATGAAGCTAGTTTCTGGCAGGAGGGCTGCTCCTGAGACAAGAAGGTCAGTTAGCAGCATTTCATAAGTAACAATAATAAAGACTCCATCCTTTCCACCTTCAGACACCAGGGACTTCACACATTATTTCTACCTATTTTAAAGAACATACTTGGAATAGTAGTAAGTGAAAGAACAGAAATCCACTTGTTCCACAGTAACCTTAAGAACATGGATTCATGGCACTGTTTTTTCACATGTGACACCTGAGGACTTTTGCAGTGGTTTTCTATGTATTTTCATTGAATCTTGTATTCCTAGGTAGCAGAAGAGGACACCAGGTGGAGAGAAGTCACAAAGGACCAGAACTTTCTCAGTCCAGATATGGTGCTTTTAGAGGGAAGTTAGTGCATAGATTCTACGGAGGCCACTTGCCAGCAAGTACACCCACAACATGTGGTCTTAAGGGAGCGTTTTTTCTAAACACTCCTCTTTATCTCACATTATCCAGAGTAATAAGTCTCTTACTTAACATTTAAAACTTTAAGAAATTTTTCCTAAAAGTTCACTCGTGTTTTTAACTTATCAATACCAATCAAGCCACCCCTATTAGCAACTTCTCTGTAACTTTTCAAAATACCTCATAAACAGCATCTTGAGCCCTGGTAGGAAATTATCTTTAAAAGAAATCTAATATTGAGTCATATCAGATGCCCTTTCAAATTCCAGTTGTTCAAGGATCCTAAGTGTTTTCATGTAATACAGTTTACTATTCGTAAAAATGTTTTTCTCTGTTTATTTCCTTGATACTTCCAACACATCTCTTCAAAAATTAAATTGCCCTTCCCTCGAGGTTTTTACAAAGAATAGTCAAAAAAAAAAAACAACACTAATAACGCTGGAGAATGAAATATTAAGAAGTTAAACCAGGATGATATTACACTTAAAATTTCAGAATCGATATTGAAATTAAAAGTACCTTTTCGTTCTCCATTCTGTCAATTTCTCATGCATTTAGTGTTTCTTTAAAAATGAAAAACCTGGAGTTCCTTCCCAAATCCCAACGGTTCAAGTAGTCCAATCGATTTTATCAAAATTTGTAAAATCCTTAAAGAAACAAGGAAACGGAGGGGAAAAAATCAGAATCAGATCTGCTGAAAATTCGCAGACACAAGAGGCTACAGAAAAAAATAACGAAAAAACAACGACTTCGACAATATTTTTTTGACCCATCACAGGTAGACTTGTCGGGCAGAGAGCTGCGGGAAACACAAGTAAATTCCTTCCTAAACCCATCTGCTGGCATAGACTTAAATTTAGCACCCCCAGAATCTCCGCTGACAGCCCTCTCCCATCTTTAGAGAAGGTAGGCTATTTTCCGGACCTCATCAAACACACTGTGAAAGCACCCACCTGTCCACCGAGCAGGGCTCCGGATTGAGCGCACGAGCCCGGTTCCGGCAGAGCACACACGACCCCAGGGATCTGGATACGAATCCGCATCGAGAAGCCTGAATTTCTCCCCTTGCACACACGTGCACAGGCGCGGCGGTAAAGGCTTGGGAAGTTGCTCGATACGAAACTTCCAAATCCAGCCCCAAAGCTCTAGGCGTACGGCGGGACATTTAAAGAGCGCCTTAAGATTATTTTTTCCTTTTCAAAAGACTTCATTAAAGATGCAGAACGCGAAGTACTGGTGCTCAGGTAGCGGGCTCACGACACGAGGTTCGACTCCACCACAGAAGGCTGCCTTCCCTCCGTAAGGCAACCAGGTACCGTCCCCTCGCCGCCACCCGCTCCGCACCCGGGACGCTTCCCCTCCTCCTGGCCGACTGCACCTCCCCCGCGAGCCGCCAACCAGCCGCCCGCCACCCGCCCGACAGTTCCCGGACAGCATCTTCATGGTTTCCAAGGCAACGATTCCCGCCCAATCGGAGAGCCCGCTGCCTGCCTACGATTGGCTGATGGGACCAGGGGCGGGGCCGGACCTTCCGCCTTCGATTTAAAAATTTGGCGCGGAAAGCCGGACCGTGGCCGGCGCCGCCCCTTGGAGTTGCGCGGGGCTTGAGCGCGGGCAAACCCGCGCCCAGAACCCCGGCATCCCCGCCCCTCCCCCTCGCTCGCCCCCGCCCCTCTGCGCGGGAGCTCGGCTCCTCCCTCCACGGCCCCCGGCAGAGCGGGAGGCGGGAAACGGCCGCCGCCGCCGCCGCCGCCAGCCCCAGCCCGCTCCCGGGGCCGCAGGCCCGGCGCCGTGTCCCTCCGCTTCCTGCTGACCTGTCAGTCCACCTCACGGTCGGAGCCGCCGGGGGCCGAATGGGGACCCTTGGCACCCCTTTCCCGCCCAGGCCTGGGAGCCCGCGTGTCGGGCAGTCAGTCAGCCTTTCCGCCGCGCCGAGGTGGGTGCCGGAGGGAAACGCCGGGACCGGGACAGGCGGGCCGACGGGCGGGCACGGGAGCGTGGCCGTCCTGGAGCAGTCAAGCCCCCGATTTGAAATTAACCCGCTCCCGGCGCGAGCCGATCCCGCGGGCAAGGAGCGCCGCTCCCCTCCCCCACCCCGCTCTTCCCGGCCCGGGCCCGCGCGCCAATCCGCGCCTCTCCGCACCGGCTGCAGGCGAATCAGAGTGCAGGCACCGCCCTCCGGGCCCGCCCCCACGACTGAGTTGGGGGAAAAGTTCTGCAACTTTTTTCTTTTCTTTCTTTCTTTTTTTTGCAAATACCCTTGCCCATATGCTCAAAGTGGGGAATAAAATTTGGCCAGCACGGGGCTCGCGGGCTGGAGCGCTGGCGCCCTGCGATCCCCAGATTGAGGCGATCCCACCCTCTGGCCAGCCCCGGCTCCTCTCACCTAAGCTCCGCACCCGAGCTGGACCGTTCCCCCTGCCAGTCCTTGGCACGCGTTGCTGTGCTGCCTGCGTCGGGCTCACGGCTTCAGAAAGTGGAAACAGCGAGGTGGGAGAAACTCGAATAGTGTGGGGCGCAGACTCGACGGGCACGGGGCCTCGGCCCAGCCATGGGAACTCAGGTGTGGAAGGTGGAGGAGGAGTAAAGCTGAAAACCCGCCAAGCCTGCCCCTGCATCCCCGTCTTTTCTCTTCCCTGTCGTCTTCCCTCGCTATTCCTTCCCTCTCCGGTCTCCGAGCCTTAGGCGGCATCGGCCCGCTGTTTTGAGTTTTAGAGTAACAGCAGGGTTAGGAGACACTGACCCATGTTTGGCAGGATGGGAAACCGAGGCCGGAGGCGCCCGCGCTGCCGTGGCCGTGCCTGGATTTGTTTGCACCCGCACTGGCTGACTCCGCTGTTCTCGGCCTTAAACGTTTCCCTTTTCTGGGGACCGGCACCGGGGTTGTGGGCCGCACGTGTTGCCCAACCGCGCCAAGATCTGGGCCCCCAGCGACTGTTTGATTAGGGCTCTTCCTCCTTCTCTGCAATCTCCCGTCTTTGAACTCCACAGAGCCAGGCCCAGGGCTGCACAGTCCAAGTCCCTTTGCTTATTTGTAGATCAGTGAATCACCCTTTGCTGCCTCCTTTCGCTTTGCACATTTTTTTTTTTAAATTTTCCTGGACTTGATAAGGGTGGGGTTGCTGAAATTCCGAGGCCAGGATCCTGATGATGCAGGTACTGGGCGCCTAGATGGTGAGAGATGGCTCATCTTCCCGCTGAATGCAACCTCGGGTTGCCAAGGGTGGCCTCCCCGATCGGTTAGCATCAACCTCCCTCATTCTCTTCTAGTGGCCACCGAGGCGCAGGTACCCTGCTTCTGCAAAGGCTCAAGAACAGCATGGACTTGAAAAGCTGACCTTTTGCAGGTGCCTTGCAAGGGGGCTGGCCACCCGGAGCTCTCTGATGTAAAATAAAGGCTGGAGTTTCACTGCCAATAGCACTGAGAGCTGGTTCTTGCTGATCCCAGTTACAGCTTCTCCAGGCAAGGTGGGGTTACAAATGCATCCACAATGGGTGCTTTTGGGTTAGCTGCTGTCTGCCAGGTGACCACCACCCTCCCCCAACACAGTGCTTGGGTTTAGCCCTGTTCAGCCTACCTCAAGTTTTGATATCATGGGAGTCCGGTGGACCATAAGCGCCCTTTAAAAGGGACTTTTCAAAAGCAGCCAATCTGATGCTCTGGTGTTTAGAGGTACAGGGCTGTGGGCTCTGCAGGCTCCAAGTGCCAGGTCCTTACATAAGGCAAATAAGCAGGAAGAAACCACCTATGGCGACACCACGGATAGCATCTTATTTCATACTCAGCACAGGTGTTAAAACCTGAGTTAGGACACTGAAAGCAATGCTGGGTGCTGTGAGGCAATAAACCCAAGGTCTCATGCTAAATGACGGGGCAGAGACCTGAAGTCAAATCTGTTTAACTCCTCCCAGCTTTTGGTCCTCACTTGCTTCATGGGGTAGTTGTGCATCTTTTTATAGGGAAGAAAACTGAGGCATAAAAGGTTTAAGTGGTAGCCAATTTACCTACAGAGCCAGAATTAGAATCCAGGGGTATTAGCTCCCCATTCTTAGGTCCCGTTCCATCGCCTCTGAAAGTTCCTTGTGAGAGCAATGTTGGTTTCACCTTAGGCCAGCTCCTTACCATGTTCTCTGCTCCCCCCACCCCCCAAAAATAGCAAAGGTGGAGTACATTCTTCTTGCTTAATGGCAGTTGTCATATATCTTACTGAAGCCTGTGCACTGATCACCGATCTCACTGAGCACGATGGAAAGTAATCCGACTAAGAATGAAGCGATATAGTCGTGAAGTCTGAATGGCCTTGTTCTGTAAAGGTAATTTGAAAAGGAAAGCAAGCTGAAACAATTCTAGTCAAAACTGTGTAGTGTGTCAATTTGAAATTGACCATGAATGTAAAGGCAAGATAGAAAACTACTTAAAACTTATGCTTCCTGCACAACTGAGAAGGAAGGTTCAGGGACATGTTTGAAATCGTTTTCCTTACTAGTTATTAATTACATAATCCAAGAGGATATTCGTGTATTTGCTTCTGGGTGTGTTCACCACGTTGTGCAATCCGTGCCTCCCTGAGGTTAGGCCAGTTTCCACTTGGTGCTGCCATCCTTCTGGGTTGTGTAATTTATGGGTTACGTTGTGTAACACATTTGATACTAAATAGAGTGCTATGAGAAAAGAAATCAAAGATGAGAGGGAAAGATGAGAATCACGTGAGGTGCCTGGATTCAAAGGTAACATTTGGGATTTCTGAATCACATCCGTTTGCTTCATCACCCAAGAGTCACAGTTAGGAAAAAAGCAGGGAAGACCTTCCCCTGTGATTAGGGCGGATGAGGGGCTGAAGCAGACTTGCTCAATCAGTGGGTTCCCACACCTTTTCTGTCTCCCTCTGCCCCTGCCTCCCAGGTGTCACAGCTCTACTTCCTGAGCCAGTGGGGCATTTCGAGGTTGTGCTCTTTTTGTGGCACATGTTCCCTCAGCCACCACAAAAAAAAAAGAAAAAAAAAAAAAGAAAAAAGCTGTCTAGGGCTCTAACTTGCACAAATCCTCAGGTGCTGTGTTGGATTGCAGCTGCTCGAAACCAGATCAGAGCCCCCCTGGCCCTTTGAACAAGTTGGTTACTTTGCTTGAAGATGAATGGCACGGGCTCCAGTCTGGGCAGGGTTTGAACACAAGAAAGGAACCCATCATTGGGAGAGCCAGTAGCGAGCTAAGCTGACCTAGCGGCTGGGTTTGGTCAGAGGTTGTTTTGATCCACACGAAATCCCCAAACCCTGCTGTACTCCCTGTGGGAAAGTCCTGGGGAGGCTTGGAGAGAAATCTGTAGCCACAGGCTCGGCTGCAGCATCGGAAGTTGTTGCCATTTATTGAGCAGTTATTGTGCCTAATTTTTTAAGTGCTGAGAACTTTTGCAGACTGGAGTCTGAGTTCTGTCTTCATTGTATTACTGCACTGCATTGTATCACAACCTAGAGATGGTTACACAGTTGAGGGTCCTATAATCTAATGCTTCTCAGGAGACCAGAAGCTTTTCCAGGTTCTAGGGCATTCAGGAAAAATATGTATAGATTGTTTGGAGCAGAGGTGGGAATGTGTTACATAAAAACAATCCTCTCAATACAGGAATCCTGTATAACCTCCTTTCTTGGTAGATACTGCTCTTTGCTTAATACTTGGCAGTGAAAAGTATCTGTGCTGGTTCCCTCCAGGCAGATTCCTCACATCCTGTTTCTGAGCCTGACCCTGCAGATGCATTTCTCTTATAGAAACCTCCCACCTACGCCACCCTGAGCTCCCAGAGGATGAGGAGAGGGACTTGCTCATCCGTGCGTCTCTCAGTGCCCAGCCAGTCAGGTGCCTGACCCAGAGCAGGGGCTCGATGTGTGTCGGCTGGGTAAAGTTCTACTATAGATGCAATCCCACCAAGCACAAGGGTACCTGTTGTTTTCTCTCTTTATCTGCAGTGCCAGGTTCAGTGCCTGACACATGCTTGGTACTTTATAATGATTGAGTAGAATATAGAATTACCACCCCATTTAAAATGGTGTGTTTTTTATTTCAGCTGGATGTTTCTGTTTTATTTATTTATTCACTAAAAAAATATACTGACTATGCTCCAAAGCCCTGAACTAAGTCCTGGGTGTATACAATGAGTGAAAGAGACAAAGTCCTTGTTCTTTTTGAGTTTATAGTCAAGGAGTAGAACAGTATCCAGCGCAGAACATTCGCTGGTATTATTGTTTCCTAAGTAGGAGACTTCTCTGCTACTTCTTGATTCAACAAGTACATGTTTTTTTTTCTATGTTTTACCTCTCTTTTAACAGTTTCTGTATTTTTCATCCCTAGGAGTGCAAGATAAGTTCTGTCCTTTCAGCCCATGTATGTGTTACTTGCTCTGAGCCTAGGGACCACACTCACTACAGAGCACGATGACTGCCCTTGGGACCCCAGCAGCAAAGCCAGCAGCTCCCTTAACTTCTGATCCTCTGCCCCTCTTTCGCTCTCCTCTTTTTCTTTTCCAGAGTTGTGGACTTCCCTTGGACAGTTGCTTCTCTGAGTCCTTCAGGATTGCTGGTTTGGAGCCACGGACAGCAGCTCTGTCTCTCCTGGGCGGGGGCTGATAGAGACGCAGTTGTTAAGCCTCAGCTGGCTCTCAATGGTCTTGGAGCTGGGCACTGGGCTGGTAGAACAGACTGCTGATCAACTGTCAGGCTGGGGCATTGCTTCCCCTAGAAGGTGGTAGGCAGTCACCAAAGCCCTCTTACAACACTCTTCTCCCCGAAAACTGCACATGTGACTACTCCCTTAAAGTCATGGTTTTCCAGATCGTATTGGCTTCAGAATATCAGACATCGTGGTCGAGCTTTATTGCTTACTGTTCTGCTTTGTCATACAGAGCCGAGATGCAACAGGACCCACGTAAATTAATTTTGTTGACAAAAACCTTAACATCTGAAAGAGGTAGAGAGCTATGCGCTCCACCTTAATTGAAAATGTTCAATAAAAGCTCATAGCATTTATCAATGTGGGAGTTGCTTGCAGTTAGTCAATCCACTTGTGATTATAGCTATTAATGAACTACATTTGAATTTGCCTGAAAAATGGATACTACTACATGTGTTTTTTAAACAGTGACGAGCTTTGTTCCAAATTCAATCTTTGGGATAAAAATGTGTAATTGTTTTAATGTTAATTTGTAGGATATGAAATGACATTATTTTTCATAAATGAAGACATCCTTAAACCAAAATGTTGGATATTAGCTGTCCCAACATCATGGTGACAACAGTGTTACTTATATGTGTCACATTGTAGATGGATGCTCTTGGAGAAACTTGGGGTCTGGAAAACAGGCATCTTGTAGTCTGTCATCATTCCCTGAGACAGGATCAGATGTGGATGGAAGTTAGGGCTTTGAAATAGACCTTGCTTGATGGAAAGCCCATCTCCTCTTCATAGCTGGGCAGCCACAGGCAAATTACTTAAACTCTGTTGACCTCCTGCCCAAAATCCTCCCTCTCCACTGCCTTCTCAATAGCAGGGGGATTAAAATACAGCCTCGAAAGATTCTCAGGTGGATTCAGCAAGCTAATGGATGAAAATTGCTTAGCATAATGCTTACTGGGAATGTGGTAAATAATAACAGTGATGATTATTATATATTTTACATATAATGTAATCTTAATCCAGACACATGCATATCTGTGTTTGGTTTATTTTTGTTTGTTTTAATCACTCTGGGGAGATTCCTAATGCTCAGATGGTGCCTAAGAATTTTTGGCTAGGAAATTATTTCTCTGCAGTTGAATCTGTTCTCTTTCACGTTTTTCTCTGACTTCCTGCTGTCCCCACCTACAAGCCCCCCACCCCCCAGCTTAATTTATAGACATGCTTGGGAAAGACACGTTGAAGAAGAAAACGACTTTAAGATAATGTGTTATTGTTTACTAGAATTAATAAGTACATCAGAAGCAAAGGTTTCTTGTCTAGTTCATTTGCTATATTAGTCGATATTATCTCTCCTGTGTTTGGTGTCCTCTTTTCTCCCAGCACAGATACCTTAATTGCTCCAAGTACGGGCCTGCCTGCCGCGGTCCAGCCGGGCTAGGTCCACAGAGTCCCCGAAGGTGGGCTGAGCGTCGGCCCGTGGAGAACAGACACACAAACAGCTCAGAGACTGTGTGAATCTGCTTCGTTTATTGCTACTCTCTACTACTACTGTTACTAATACAATTACATACTCTACTAACTCTCACAGAATAATTTCTATCCTTTTTTGCAAGGGCTGAAGGTTTAGATAACAAGAATGAGGTCAACAGGTGTTTCTGTGGTTACATGATTTATCAGCATACATGATTTGTTAACACAGGCAGAAAGTTTATACTTAATTAAAGACCTTGAAGTATGTTTTGGCTACTAATAAATTACTGATTAATTCTCAATTAGTTGAATCAAGTTTCTATATTTATCTATGGGAAAAAATCTT
>RJWM01004168.1:0-104490 GCA_004363535.1 Dasyprocta punctata
AGGAGTGTTGTGAGTTCGAGGCCGGCTTGGGCTACAACGCGAGCGCAAGAGCAGCCTGAGCTACATAATGCGACCCTGCCTCAAAAAACTAGGCTGGGAGGTTGGCTCAGTGACTTAAGTGCTTGCCCTGGCAGGTGCAAGGTTGTGAGTTCGATTCCTGGTGCCGCAAAAAAAAAAAAAAAAAAAAAGGCAAGGATGTCCATTATCACCGCTCCTATTGAATATAGTTCTGGAAATACTAGCCAGAGCAATTAGACTAGAGAAAGAAATAAAGGGAATAAGAATAGGAAAGGAAGAAGTGAAATCATTATCTGCAGATGATATGATACTCTACATAGAAGACCCCCAAAAATCCATTAGAAGACTTCTAGAAGTAATAACCAAATTCAGTAATGTAGCTGGATACAAGGTCAACACTCAAAAATCAATAGCATTCCTGTACACAAACAACAAAGTCACTGAGAGAAAAATAAGGGAAACCACACCCTTCACTATAACATCCAAAAAAATGAAATACTTAGGAATCAATCTAACAAAGAAAGTAAAAGATCCATACAGTGAAAATTACATTACTCTAAGAAGGAAATCGAAGAAGATTGCAGAAAATGGAATGACATTCCCTGTTCATGGATAGGAAGAACAAACATCATGAAAATGGCCATTCTCCCAAAATTATTATACAGATTTAATGCAATCCCAATCAAAATACCACTTGCTTACCTCACAGAACTAGAGAAAGCATTGCTGAAATTCAGCTGAAACCATGAAAGACCTAGAATAGCAAAGGCAATTCTGGGCAACAAAGGGAAGGCAGAAGGCATCACAATCCCCGACTTGAAACTATACTACAAAGCTACTGTGATAAAATCAGCATGACTGGAATCAAAACAGACCTGAAGATCAATGGAATAGATTAGAAGATACAGCCACAACTATAAACACACTTAGCCACCTCATCTTTGACAAAGGGGCCAAACATGTACATTGGAAGAAAAATAGCCTCATTAACAAATAGTGCTGAAAAAACTGGCTTTCTGGATGCCATAAACTAAAACTAGATCCATGTCTATCACCATGCACTAAAATAAAGTCAAAATGGATCAAAGATCTGAATATTAAAACAGAGACACTAAACTTACTAGAAGACAGAGTAGGTAAAAATCTTGATGGGATAGGAGTAGGCAAAGAGTTCATGAACAAAAATCAAATTGCATGGGAAACACTTTCCAGAATCAACAACTTGGATCTCATCTTGCTAAAAAGTTTTTGCATGTCAAAGGAAATCTCCAACAGAATGAAAAGAAAACCCACGAATTGGGAAAATATCTTAGCCAATTGTCCATCAGACAAAGGACTTCTATCTAAAACATATAAAGAATTAAAAGAAATCAGGCCCCTAAAATTCAAGGACCCAATCCAAAAATGAGCATCTGAGATGAATACACATTTCTCAGAGAAAGAAATACAAATGGCCAAGAAATATATGAAAAAGTGTTCAACATCAATGGTCATTCGGGAAATGCAAATTAAAATAACACTGAGATTCCATCTCACTCCAGAAAGAATGGCCAAGATTAAAAAATCAACCAACAACAAATGCTGGAGGGGCTGTGGGGAAAAAGGAAATCTTCTCCACTGTTGGTGGGATTGTAGACTGGTACAACCACTGTGGAAGTCAGTGTGGAGATTCCTCAAGAAGCTGGGATTAGAGATCCCATTCAACCCAGCTATCCCACTTCTGGGTATTTCCCCAGAAGAATTGAAAACATCATACCACAGTGATATCTGTGCACCCATGTTTATACCAACCCAATTTGTAACAGCCAGATCTTGGAAACAACCCAAGTGCCCATCAATCAAAGAATGGATAAAAAAGATGTGGTATTTTTATACAATGGAGTACTACTCAGCTATTAAGAAAGATTACATTGAGACTTTTATAAGTAAATGGACACAACTTGAGACCATACTCATAAGTGAGACAAATCAAATCCACGTGTACAAATACCATATTCTCTCCCTAGTGTAAGAAACTGAAAAAAGTATATAAGATCCAAAATCTATAATAAATACTATGGAAGGGTAAGAACCAGGTCAAAGAGCAAAAGTAATTGGGAAGGGAAAAGGGGGAAAGAGGGAAGGGAAAAGGAAAAGATATAAATCTGTATATATGTATATGTAAAATAACTAAAAAGAACATACTGCTGCATGTATTAGTTATTGAGAAAAAACAGTTAATACTCATATGATTAGATCAATTTTACATGTCTATATCTGTTAATGTAAACAACCATTTTGAAGATAGCGATATGCAATATTTCAACCATTGTCAAGTTTCTATCATCCTGTTTTGTAAACCTGTAATGTTACTGTTGTGCATTTACTCTAGTCTTTTGTCTCTTTTGCTTTTTGTCTTTCTTATATGTGTCTTTTTTTTTCTCTTAAATAAATAAAAAAAAAGCTAAAACTGTAGAACTTCTAGAAAAAACATAGAAGAAAATCTTTGAAATTTGGCTTGGGTTAGACAAATATTTCTTAAGTGAAGTATCAAAGGTGTAATACTTAAAAAAAAAGAAAACCAATAAAATGGAACAGAAAATACTGTTAAAAGAACAAAAAGACATTCAGAGTAAGAGAAAATATTTGCAAATCATGTATCTGAAATAGTGCTTATATTCTGAATAATATTAAGAAAACAACTCAATGTTTTAAAAAAAAAAGAGCCAAGAGTTTGATCAGATAATCCATAAAGAGACTTATGGATAGCAAATGAGTATATAAAAGATGCCTATTATGTAAATGCAAATTAAAACCACAATGAGATACTGCTCATTTAGCTACATTGAAAATAACCAGTGATAGAGAGAATGTGGAACTGGAATTCTTACTCATCCCTGGTGGAAATTTAGTGGCCCCGCCATTCTGGAAAAAAGTTAGCCATTCTTAAACAGTTAAACACATACATAGTGCATTATCTACTCATTTCACTTAAACTCAGGAGAACTGAAAACATGTACATACAAAGACTAGTGCACAAATGTTCATAGTAGTTTTATTTGCAATAAAACTGGAAACAATCTGAATTCCCCATTGACACACTAATGGTTTAACAAATTAAGGCGTCAAAATTTCAGAAATACAAATATATGCAGAAACCTGGATGCATCTCAGAATAACTATGCTGAGTAGAAGAACATCAACAATGAAAGTGTATAACAACTCCATTTATATAAAATTCTAGAAATGGAAACTAATATATGGCTATAACTAATATATAACAGATCAATGCCTGGACTGGAGGAGAGGAGGTAGGAGGGTTAAAAGAGATAAGAAGAATGTTTGCACAAGAGATGATTCTTATCTAGCCCATGTGATACTTTTATAGAGTATGCAGGGGTCAAAACTTACACACATTTACAAATATCACTGTGGCAAGAATACTTAACAGGAGATTCACATCTAAAAAGTTTTTAATGTATAATATATTATTGTTGAATATTAAACAATTTTTATACACTTTAAATCGGTGCCATTTGTTTTGGGTGAGTTATATCTCTTCAAAGTAAAAATTACAAAAATTATTCTGTTCTTGCTTAAACAGTTCATTAGCTAAACAGAAGTAGCATTTTATATGGTGGTGATCTTTTGTTGTATTCTTGTTTCTTTTGATTTTATGCTACCTCAACAGAAAATTAGCAGTAACCTGTATTAAACAAGGTTGCATAAAATTTTACAATGCCAGTTGTTTTAAAAATCAATGATCAGCAAGTGTATTCAGTAGCTGGTAGATTTGTCTTAAGTATCCTGACCCACTTCTGTCATGTTTCTAAAGCCACTCTGATTGTTAAAACAAGAAAATATGAAAGAGGACCCTGGCAAAATAGGCATTCTCATGAATAAAGATGCAACTGCCACATGTAAGCACCTTTAATATAAGAGCATCAATTTTTGGAAGCTTTGCTGGTCCTGTTGGTCTCTCCTCTCTAAAGGTCAAGGGCACTGCAGGTCCGTAAAGACAAAGCTGCAATTCAACAAGCAGGTCCTGGGATTCATTCATGATCTGTACTTACCAGTATTAATTACTTTACAAAGATTATACGTAGGTAAATACGCCTAAAGGTCAATAAAATAGAGCATTTTACAGAACATCCCACTGGTTTAACATTAAAACTGCTAACAGTTAAAAGTATTGTAGAAGATGTAAATGTTAGAATTGTTAAACCTGAAACATTTGTGACATGTCTAAATGAGAACAGAAGTTTTTCAGATACCTATAGAGAGGATACGATAACTTGTTTTTGTTTGTTTGTTTTGTTTTCTTTTTTCTTGTTTTGCCATAGTAGGAACTCGGAAGAGAACCCAGGGCCTTCACACCGAACTATATCCCCAGTCCTTTTTTCTCTTTCTTTCCTTTTTTCTTTTTTTAATTTTAATTTTAATTTTAATTTTAATTTAATTTTAATTTTAATTTTGAGACAGGGTCTCACTAAATAGCTAATTTGCCCAGGTTAGGCTCAAACTTACAGTCCTCCTGGCTCAGTCTCCAGCAGTGTTAGGGTTACAGGTGTGTGCCACCATGCCCACCTCATAATTTGCTTTTGCATCTATTTTACTGTAACTCTACCTTAAAAGTAAGGGCTGAAAGTAAAGCAACTATTCAGAATTTTGAGGAGTGAGATTTTAATAATTACCTTATTATTTTGGCTTATAGGAGTTGCTGTATATTTTATACCCAGATTTCTAATTTTTGAAGGAAATGAAGTAATGTTAAAATACTAAAATGAGGTCCTAGAATACTTTAAACAATTTTTTAAAATAAGAATGAAAAAGGAGAACACTGCTCTGATATTGACACTATAGTTATAGTAATCAGCGTGGTGTGCTACTGATGAAGGAAAAGGTGGACAGATCAATGGAACAGAACATGAAACTCAGAAATCTATGCACACTGTGTCAATAGCCATTTCTTGGTGACTGTAGGATGGCTCTGCAAAATGCTACTGTTGAGCGAGACTGGGAAAAGGATGCAGGGCATACTTCTTTGTATTATTTCCTCTTTGTTATTTTTTACAATTGAACACGAATCTGTAATTATCCAAGTAAGAAATTCAATTTTAAAAGTTCAATTAAAATAATAGAAAATGAAATGTAATGTTTCTTCTTTGCAAATAAAATGCAAAAGTTTACAGTTTTTGTGGTTTTCATTATGAAGGTGAGTTATCATATACAAGGACTATTTAGAAAGTCCAAGTCTTAGCAATCTCTTGGGTTAATTGGGCTGTCAGTGGATGGGTGCTGACCAAACACAGGAATTGGCTTTAGGGATGCTGTAAGAGTCCTGGCAATTAGTCACTCTGGGCCTTTTCCAGGGGCGATAGACGAGGTATCTCCATGTGTGCAGATTTACTGCAGACCATCTGAGCATGATCACACACGTGGTAAGAACAGCAATTTCCTCCACAGAGACCAGAATGCTTACATTTTTGCTTGGATCTATTTCTTACTCTTGGAATGTGAAAATAAGATCGCCAGTGCATAGATTCAGCATGACATGACTGCAGCTATCTCAAGTCTTAATTGCCTCAGAATTTTCCCTTATTTTCTCAATGCAAACTTTCCCAGCATAGTCTATGGCGGGTAATCAAAGAATTTGGTGAGTGCTTAAATTATTACAGTGAAAGATACATCACCATTAATTTCCCCTCAACCCCCCCCACACCCTTATTAAATTGTCCTTGCCACTTTCCAAAACAGCTCTGGAAGTCCTCTTTCCTGAGACTCTTTTGTTGTGCTGTCACGGCTGCCTTTATGTCCTGAGTCGATTCAAAGCATTTCCCTTTCATGTTTGCTTTGATGTTGAGGAAAAGCCAAAAGTCACAGTATCAGACCTGATGAATAAAGTGGATGAGGACACAACATTATGCTTTTCCTTTTCATTGGATGGCACTTGGAAGCAGCATTCACCGTATTTCATCACACCTCTTAAGACAAACTGTTACAGTGTTATGGGGAACTGTACCAGGAATGCACCTGACCCTTTGTGATTAGTTTAGGATGCACTGGCTTAGATGAAGTCACTTTTGTCCTCACCATACATGTCCCCTCTTTCTGATCCAAGTCGCAGAGATCCACTTGGTCTTGCTGCCACCGAGGATCATGCTTCTGTCAGCAAACAGCACTCCATGTGATTCCGGACTTGTCGTGTCACGCTGGGGTCTGTTGTCATACACTGGGATCAGTTTGTTCCAGAGCAGCCAGACATGTACAAAATTGGGACATGGCATTAACATATTTGGCTG
This sequence comes from Dasyprocta punctata, assembly GCA_004363535.1. Classification (NCBI taxonomy): domain Eukaryota; kingdom Metazoa; phylum Chordata; class Mammalia; order Rodentia; family Dasyproctidae; genus Dasyprocta; species Dasyprocta punctata. The sequence continues at coordinate 6,300 of RJWM01004168.1, forward strand.
AGATTATTTTTGCACACTATTTAAGCAAAGATCCAACCTAGGATGTTATAATGGAGGTGGTATTTGGGAAGAGTTGTCTTACTCTGTGTTGTTTCTACTCTGAAGTATGTTCTTTCTGTGTCTCAAGAGAGATTAACATTGAGCACAGTGACACAAGCCAGAAGTCCCTGCTTGAAGGCTGAGGCAGGATGATTGCTTGAGGTCATCTTGGATGAGATTCTGCAGCCTCATCTTTAAAAGAAATCCCTTGTAGAAGAGATTAATATTATAATAGCGAGCTGGTAAGTGCAATACATGAACTTTTCAAACATAGCTTCATATATTTTCAGAGCCATCAAAGAATACAAATTGATAGAAATGTTTCATAATATGTTTTTTCAAAGTGAAGTGATCAAAAGCACAGAATAAACCATCATTTTCTTCTGCCATTCCAGTCCTACCACAACTATCTAGCTTTTGTGTGATTTTCCTGAGCAATGTAAGTCGCTTCACAATTTCCTTGCCTCTGACCTAGTTCTCACCTCCTATCCCTTCCTAATCCATCATCCAAACTACCCCAGACACATCTTCCTAGTGAGCAATCTTGCCCCTCTGCCTGAAAAGCAGTCACTGGTGCCAGCTGTCTAAAATATAGAACCTAAACCTCGATGGACATTCAAGGCCCTCTAAAATCTAGACCCAACCTACAGTACCAGTCCCAAGCTCAGCACTCCTAAATACACATCCCATGCTCTCTGTGGGCCATCGCCTCTATTTCCCAGAACAGTTGTGCATTTCCCACCTAGAATACCCACCTTGGTCTCTGCCTGGTTAATTATCTCGTTTTCTCTCTGAAGTTGTCCTACACTGTCCCTCACTTCCGTTGCTCCTGTGGGACTTTATGTGGAGTAATAACTACTAGTTACTGAGCACTTACTATGTATCAGGCACTGTGCCTAACCAAGCATTTTACAGACGTGACCTCACTGAATCTTCCAGCAGCTCTATGAGGTAATGGCTTTTTCATGCTGTCTTTTCATTCATCGTTTTTAATATCTATCTTCTTATTAGAAGAGCCCAATCTTGAGCATCTTACCTGAATCACTTCCTACTATAAAATATGATCGAATCAGTAGCTCAACAAATGTTTGCTGGAGTGAAAAAATAAATACATTAGAGCACTTTAAAAAGTAACTTGTCAGAAAGGATTGGCTTTTAACACTTCCACACAGCCAGAACACTGGGAATATGCTAATATCCTCACCCAAATCTCCCTCTCCTTGCCTCTAGCAATGCTGTCTGAAATCCCAGGGCTCTCAAGAATCCCTGCCCCTGATTTTAATTCTTATTGATCCAAGCCAGATTAGACCTTTTCTTGTCTCTTGTTCTATCCATCTACTTTTAGATCATCTCCTCTGTACTACTACACATCTTGGAAGATAACTGTCATTCCAAAATACTAGTGTTAGTATATATTTCCCATGCTCAAAAACCAGATATTTGCTAGAAGGAATCTTTTCTCCTAAGCCTGAGTTTCAGAAATCCCCACAATCTGGCTCCAACTTAATCTCCCACTACATTAAAACCCTGTAGTCCACTCTGGAAGACCCACATTGTCGCCACTGTGCCTTTGTTCTTTACTATGACCCTCTCCACACTCCTTTCTCTACACTGTTCCTGAAAACTGTCTCTTCCCTGAGGCTTTCCTACAATATGCCAGTCCTAAGTGACCTCCTTTTCTCTCTGCATGCTTATTTCACTGACAGAGAGCTTAGGAGAGACATTTTGAGAAGTTTGATTTATCTCCTATATGCCAACAGGAATTAGTTCTTGGTGACATCAAGTTCAACTTTTCATAACTGCTCACCTTAAAAACAATCCCTTTCTTTGTTGCCTCTCCACACAGGGAGAGTTCTCTAAACGTACGTTGCCACCTTATTGGCCTGCTCTGGGAGCACAGGCAAGTGACCTGAAGTGGGAACCTAACTCTCCAGGCCAGGTGATTGTCTCCAGAGACAAGGGCCAAGTAGTTTCTTAGCAAGCCTGCCCTGGCTCCTAAGTGGGCAGCTGGGAACCAGTGGACTTGTGTCCATTCCCAGCGGTGTTCTAATGAGTTTGCCCTGCAGAGACCTACTTGTTTGTATGAGTGCAAAGAAGCTCCTGAGTAGCGGTACTTCACATGTGGGCACAAGCGTAAATGTGATTGCGGCTGGCACAGGTTTTTTCTTTCACAGCTGGAGAGACAGGGAGAGCAGGGAGAGCAGGGCTGCAGAAAACAAAGAATGAACCATGCATCTGGGGACAGGGGGCAAAATAACCCAAAACTCTGCAGAGAAGCACAGGGTTGTGTGTGTGTGTGTGTGTGTGAAAGAGAGACAGAGACAGAGACAGAGACAGAGAGACAGACAAACAAGGACAAACAGAGAGGATGCCCAGTTTCAGGTAGCTTCCCTAATACTGGGTTTAGGCTTTATAAAATCATCGTTTTTTTCAATTAATTTGAAATAAACTTCAATAAACATTTTTTTTTTAGCTCTAAGGCAAAATAATTTGTGTTTTAATCATTCAGTCCCTCAGGGCCAGGACAAGTTTACAGAGAAACTGGTAGTATCAGGCACCCTGTGGATATGTGTTGAATGGAGACCTAAAATTTCTTTTTTGAGTTGGGGGATCTCACCATGTTGCCCATGCTGGCCTTAAACTCCTGGGCTCAAGTGATCCTCCTGCTTTATCCTTCCAAATACCTAAGAACATAGGTTTCTGTCACCACTCCCAGATGCCCACTAGTTCTTACCCATGGCTACAAGCTTGCAACACCTGAGACCACTGTATGCATCCCAGTGCAATTAAATTTAAACTGGGTTGGGTGGGATTGTGCATGCTTTGGTATTTTGCAAAGTTTCTCTATTGACTAAAGTGAAAGCAGGGCTTACCAAGATGGAGCTAGATGTTATAACCACACAACTCTGAGGGAAGAGAAAGTTGGCAGCACACTAGTCCACTTTTACTGACTAACTCATGTAGGCTGAATTACTTATCAGATTACAAGTCTGGGTAAAGACTTGGACACCAGAGTGAGATAAATAAATATACAGCATTGGGGGCAGTAGAGAAAATTCTACAAAAGAAAGCAAAGGACAATCACTGAGTTTAACACATATTTTACCAACCAACAAATTATTAGAACCCTGGGAGGAGTTCATAAGCCGGTAGCTGGTCAAGAAGGAAATAGCCCATCATGATCAATTTCATTCCGAAAATATGAAATTCTAATTAAAAGGATATTTTATAAAAATAATATTTTGCTATGATCTTAGCATGAAAATCAAGATAGAACAATGTAACACCCTAGTGAGGTCAGCATAATTTCTAGGCCAGCATAATTTAGCAAGTGGCCATAACCCAATGTCCAATTACTGGTTCTATATAATGATTTAATTAGGGCTGTCATTATGAGGAGGCAGCATGAAATTCTAAGATTTACAAAATGTGTATTTTAAGGCTTTCTTCCTGATCTCCCCTCACCTTTCTCAGAAATCAAATATGTCCACATCCAACTTTAAATGTTGTTGCTACTATACTTCTTAATATTTTCTTTTTTATACTGTGGCTATTTCAGGGCTAATTGTTTACCTCCTATTAATTCTAAGCTCCTTAAAATAAGCAGTATTGTAGTATTGTGTTCATCTTTACATTCCTCATAAAAACTCTTCTTCAATTTAGAACAGTTTAGTTGTACTTACTTGTGTTAGATATAAGTATCAGGTATGAGTTTAACTACAAATAATAAGCTCTGTCATGGTGGCTTAAACTGTGTTTTTCTTATATAACAAGAAACCCAGATATAAGTAGTATGATGGTAGGAAGCCAGTAGGAATACATATTCTTTTCATCTTACTGCTTTTGTCATCCTTAGTTCCCAGTTTGTCACCTTACACTCACAAAATGGCTGCTATACCTCTGGACATTGCCTAGGTTCCAAAAAGGAGACAAATTCAAAAGACCAAAAGGAACATTCCAACCCAGTTTATCCTTTTTAAAAGCTGTCCTGGAATCTCAGCCAGTAGCAGCTCATTGATCAGAACTAGACACATTTTTATCCTTGGACCAATACTGGGAAGTGGCTAGGGAGAGAGGAATTAGGGATAAAGATTGAGTCAGCCAGAAACATTGTACCACAAGGTTTGATTATAATTAGAATTGAAAGAAATATTAAAAATTACTTGGCACTCATACTGAGATCTGAAAGATGAGAAAACCATGGCTCAGAAATGTCTAAGACGCACAGGTAGGTAATGTTGGAGCATAATTTAGACTAAGATCCAACTATTAAAAGCCCTAGGCCATTGTGTACTCTATATAATCTGTAGATGAAGCATTAGGAAGACCTACTTTAGAAGCTGTAAGTCATTTCCAGAGGAAGGATTTAAAATATTGGAACTCTGCTTTAGCTGTCTCCAAAATAACTTTCCAAGTACCAAATGGGAAAATAGACATGACAGTACTCCCTTAACTTGAAGGATGACAAAGTAGACTTCAAAATTTCCATAAAACATGTCTTTCATCAGTTGTCCTCTTGTTCTTTTAATGTGAAAGACTTTTTAAAAACCTTAGTGCAGAACAAATTCAATACACAATGAAAATCCTGAAGTGTTCAAGTTCACTAGAAGCATTAGCTAAAAGGGTGTATCTCTTCTGTAAGTGCTTCCTGGATTCCATGATGTGAGAAGTTTTCCCCTGCCAAACCCTTCCACCAACCTGTTCTTGCCTCAGTGCCAGGTGACTTTACTGAATTCTCCAAAATCTGAGCCACAATAAACCTCTCCTCCTTTAGGCTGTGGGTGTTGAATATTTTGTCCTAGTGAGAAAGAGTGACTAAAACAGACTTTGGTACCGGTCAGTGGGATCATTAGCATGACTGTACCTAACCATGTGGTTTAGGAGCCTTTGGAACAGGTTTACAGATGAAATTGGGAAAGGTTTGGAGATGCGGACTAATGAAGCTTTAGGATGCTGTGAGCCAAGCTTGATGGAATGTTATGGTTGGATCTTGGAAGGTCAGAATGCAATAGAAATGCAGAGAGTAAAGACCAGGCTTAGGAAGTTTCATTTGGGAATAAGGACTTCATTGACAGATTTGAGACACTCTGTGTTACTCTCTGGCAGAAAATTTGTCTACATTTTGTGCATGCCCTTAGACTTTATGGAAGACTGATATGAAGGGCAGTGGACAAATTAATCTGGCAGAGGAAGTTTCGAGGCAACCCAGTGTTGGAACTGTGGCATGATTCTGCTATTAGGTTTTAGCCAGATCTACACTGAGAAAAAAGAGCAAAACATTTACTGGAAAATCCAGTTTTGCCATGCAAAATTAGGGCAAAGGAAGGCATGAATAGTGAACATACTAGCATTAAAAAGGAGCTAAATACTTCATACCAGGACAATAGGAAAAATGCCACGAGGGCACCTCAGGAATGGGCAATACCCCACCCTTTATAGGATCAAAGGTGTAAAAATTTAAAAAATTCAGAAGAGAGCTCCAGTGAGCCACACTCATTCAGGGAAAAGTAGGAAGAAGTTTCCCAGAGCTCATCCAGGCACTTGGAGGCCTCTGAAACCACAGACTTAGGGTGTCTGGGTACTTCTTGAGCTTGTGGCAGACTCTGGCAACCTCCATGTGATACTGGTTTTACAAGTATAAAAAATTCAAGAGTTGTGGGATCAGTGAGGGTTCCACCTAGATTCCAGAAAATGGCTGCAAGGTCAGGCCATGTTGCCCTGAGAGTACAGACTCTATGAGAGTGAAGCTCAAAGTGCAGTGGAGATTCCAGGAAGTTGCAGACACCAGGGATGTGGAACATTGGCTGAGGAAAGCTGCAAGCAGTGAACAGAGCCCACCCAAGAAAGATCATGTAGGCAATGCCATAGGGGGAGACCTACCCAAGGAACTTGAGGCTCGCATCTCACCACAATTCTCCCTGGGTGCTGGACCCAAAGCCACAAGATTTAGTATTTGCCCTGTTGGTTTTCAGTCTTGCATTAGTCCAATTCCTTTATAGCCCCCATTCCTCCCTCTTGGAATGGCAGTGTTTACCCTGTACCATTGTATGTCAGAAGTATTTAATTTTCTTTTTTGATTTTTACAGAGGCTCACAACTAAGAGCTTTCTTTGCATCTCAGAGAGACTTTGGACTTGAACTTTTCAGCAATGCTGGAATGCTTAAGTCTTGGTGGTTCTTAGAAATGTACTAAATGCATTTTGCACAATGAGATGGACTTAAGTCTTTTGGGATCTAGGGCTGAGATATTATTATTTAAATCTAGAATATCCCCCAGAAGGCTCATGTGTTCAGAGGTGGGGTTTGTGGATAGTGACGGATCATGGTGGCACTATACAAAGCGAGGCATTGCTGGAGATAGATCACTGGGGGTGTAACCTTTGTCTCAGACTTTTCCCTTCTCTCTCTGCTTCCTGATCATCAGCATGTTAGCAGATATTGTCTGCCAAACCCTTCTTCCATGCTGCTCCTGCCTTTGAGTCAGCTGACTATGGACTGAATCATCTACAAAATGTGAGCCAAAATAAACTTCCTCTCCTTCAACTGGTGGATGTTGGGTACTTTGTTCCAGTGATGAGACAGGGACTAAAACAATGTTGTGGATGTTCCCCAAGGATCTTATACGCTTGTAAGTGGGGTCTTATGAAGAGGACTGAACCAGGGGAGTGCTCCAGATCACTTGATGTTAGGAGGTGGGGCCTGATTGAGGTAGGCAGGCTTTGGGGGTGGGACCTGGAAGGATCCATCTCCTTCCATAGCTCATCCTTTCTCTCCCTGCTTCTTGACTGCTGTGATGTGAGCAGCTCTCCTCCACCATGCCCTGCTGCCATGTCACCTCTGTGTTTAAGCCTGGAAAATATGAACTAAAACATCTAAAAACTGTGAGCAAAAATAAACCTCTCTTCCTTTAAACTGTGGGTGTGGGGCATTGCATCCCCGCAATAGGAAAGTGACTAAGACAGACACTTGGTATGTTATTACAATTGACTATTTTTCTTACGAAGTTTTTTACTTATTATTGTTGCTATCAAATGACTTTAATCCTGACCCTTGACATACATATATACATGGTGTTTTTGCTTCATGCATACCACCTAAAAGCTTCCACAATTTTTCAGTTTCTCCAAATGGCTAGTTTAATCTACTTAGGTAATATAGGCACATTGGAGGGGAGTTAGTTTCATTTCAACCAACTAGTGTTTTACAAGAGTATTGATCATTACTTTTCCATAGCCATGATTTTTATCATTATGGGTAATTTATAAATTACCCTTTTGTGAAGAACTGTAAAAGTTTGAGTTCCTCTACTCTGAGAGTTTACAATATAATTTGATAGGAAGAGAATCTTGCAAGTTGGATATAAGCTGGATATAGTAGAGACTATAATGATGCCATCAGAGGTACTTTAATACCTCTGTTATAGGATACTAGTATAACAATTATACTAGAAGAAAAGAGAATCAGTAAGTTATAGCAGGGTTTGTACAATGGGCACTAATGCTCCTCCAACCAGGGCTCACACCCCACACTATGAGCCAGGGTGTCACGTTCCTTTAAGGTTCAGCTCTCATCTGAACTGGGGATAAAAATTAAGAGATCCAGTTACTGGATTACAGCAAGAATTAAATGACATAAACTTAATATAGTTTTGCACAAATCATAAATGTTGAACAACTGGTAAGCATTACTAAGATAAGGTTGATAAATAGTAATTAAACAACAAGACAATTGATATGCACCTTTGAAATAGCACATCATGTTAAAACAGGGATCAATTATGTGGTTATCATATTTAAATATATGTGAGCCTGATTTGGGGGTGAGATTTATAGTTTTCAACAATGCATTACCCTTACATGTTTAGGATATATAATTTTAAGCCATTCATCCATTGCTGTGATGTGACGTTATTTTAAATAATTCTACAGATTTATTCAGCAATAATCTTGCAACTGTTAGGAATACTGATTTCAGTGAAAATTCTAGTTCATAAGCTACCATTTTAAATAGAGGAAGGTGTAATAAAGAGGTGTGTTATCATAAATTTTGCAACAACCCTACATAGTGTTCCTAAGTCAATTTTAATCTGTTTGGGGTATGAAGTTTATCAGTTCTATTTCTGTTTCATGGCAACATATGCAATCACTGCATACACATTCTGCAGGTGGATAGGCAGACGATCTCTGTTGAGACTTCAACTTGCAAATAAAGCAATGTGAATCAGAGGCATTCTTCTGCAGGTGGAATATCCTGCATTTCTCAGGTGATAGCCAAAATGAGACTTTCAAATATAACTCTTTCTCCAGCTTTCTCATGGAACAACCTAGACAGCTTTACCCAAGGTACAAAGATACTTCTACTTAGAATTCAGGGTTAGGTTAAATGAAATAATGGAAAACCATACACTCAGGACCCAGTTCTCATTTATCCCTTAAAAGTTTCCTTTCTCTGAAGTGAAAATGATAAAAACACAATTCGTATTTCTGAAAATAAAACTTAGGTGATGTTGAAAAAAAGTTGTAGAAGTTACTGTAAAGAAAAATAGAGACCAAAGCAACTTCTGTAGCAGAAATCCCTTAAGACTGTTTCATGGCATCCTCAAACAGAGAGCGTGTGATCATCTGAGATCCTTCTGAACATAAGGGCATGTTAATACAAAACTGTCTGCGAGCTCATGGAAAGATACTTTAAGCTTTTGTTATGGAAATTTTCAAACACACAAAAAACTGTATAATATGAGATTTTGTACTCAACTCACAGAGTCATCGAATATTACTATTTTGATACTGGTTTCTCTGTATAACCACAAATTTTTTTGCTAGATTGTATTAAATCACAAAATTAAACTACTAAACACCTACTACCTCTCCAATTGATATGGATGCTAAAAAATATTAGCAATTACGTTGTCCCCTGTAACACCTAAAAAATGAACAGTTAATTCTTTACTATCAGAAGTATGCTACTTTGAAGAATAGTAAGAGATTGATATTGCTAAATATTACCTTAAAATCTTGTAAATAAACAACTTCCATGAAGATTTTTAAATATGTTCTTTTTCTCATAGATAATAAAATACTTTTTCAAAATCATTTTTGTTGTCCTGAGTTTTTCTCTTCTTTTTCTAATGGAGGCAAAAACTTACAGGTATTTCCTATTGTTTTATAATAATATAAGGAATAATCATTGAAGAAGTTACTTCACTTAGCTGAAGTAACATGGCACCTCTGATTCAGTCTTCCTCTGTAGTTGGCTCAAAGTAGTACCACGAGGTTATCATCCCAGATGTCTGTAGCTGCTTCCAAATGGCATATGTATGAGTCTGCTCTATGGAAGGCCACTTCTCCATGAAGGCTTTCTCTTGGAATGATTTATGTTCCTTTGTGGAGTGCCCATCTTTCTTTGCCTGTCCTTTGTGGAGTGCCCATCTCCTGAGCCACTTTTATGAGAACTTTCTGATGACGTTCTCCTTTGTTAATCTGTGTTTGGCTTCTTGAATTATTTCTCTGGTTCTATGAATATCTTCGTCTGCCTTGTATTTTTATTTCCTCTATTTTAAATTTTGTTTCCTCTCAAATATCTGCTTTTCCTTCCTAGTTGTTAAATTTATTCACTATTCATTAAATTTATTGATGGCAAGGCAATATTTCCAATTCTTAGTTTTAAAAATAGATGTGAGAAGATGACAGACCTAGATGTAAAATACAAAACTAAAATTCCTAGGAGATAAAATAGGAGAAAAGCCTACGTGACCTAGGTATGGCAATGACCTTTCAGCTACAACACCAAAGACCAGACGCATGAAAGAAATAATTTCTTAGCTTCCCTCCTGATGATTAAAGTTTTCTACTTCTCTAAGGAGCATATCACAAGAATGGGAAGACAAGCCATGGACGGGTAGGGGATGTTTGCAAAAGACAAATATGATAAAGGTCTGTTACCCAAAACACATAGAGAATTCTTAAAACTCAGAAACAAGGTAACAAGCAATCCAAATTAAATGGACCACAGACCTTACCAGGCATGCCACCAAAGGAAATATGCAGATGGCAAATAAACACGTGGGAATATGCTCCACATCATACGTCATTAGAGAAATGTAAATGGAAACAATAAGATGTCACCCACACCTACTTAGGATGGCAGAATCCAGAGCACTGGTGTCATAAAGTGTTGGCAAGGTTATGAGTGACAGAAATTCTCTTTTACTGCCCATAGGAATGCACAGTGGTGTGGTCAATTTGGAAGGTGGTGATTTCTTTCAATCATTTCAAAGAAAATGAAACAAATTCTTATTGTATAATCTAGCAATAATAATCTTTGACATTTAACAGAAAGAGCTGAAAATTTCTGTCCACATAGAAATCTGCATGTAGATGTCTATGAAGTTTTATTCATAATTGCCAGCTGCTGGAAGAAAAGAAAATGACTGTCATGGCTGACTGGATCAACAGCCTATGGTGCCTCAAACAGTAGAACAGTATTCAGCACTAAACTTAGAGTTATTTCAATGGAAGCCTGACGTTAAATTTTGTGGGCCCTGCTAACATCTTAAATCTAGAAAGCATCTTAGAGATGACAGATCCTAAAGTTTTTAACAACAGGGAACCTGAGACCAAGGAGGCCAGTTGTTTCTTCTCAAGCGAGAAATAGAGTTAGAATTTGAGTTGTAGTTCTCACCTGCCAGCCTAGCATTGCCCTGCATTTCCAGCAGTGAGGACATGATGCAGAGGGAGAGATGGTGTACACTCACACTGTGTCATGGGCACTGTCAGGTAGTTTTTCAAGATGTTGCTGTGGCCGAAAAGGTGGAGGATACATTTGGAGGGCAGCTGCCATACAATGAAGGTGGAAGACTGGACATGCTGCTGTGAACATGATGTTGGCACACAGCTGATGGGAAGTGTTAGGAAGTCAGAACACCTGCCACGGGACCTCAAATAAGAAACATCTCCCTCAATAGAGCAAAAGTCAAGGGGCCGGGAATATAGCTCAGCAGCACAAGTGCCTGTCTGGCAAACACAAGGTCCTGTGTTCAGTTCCTGGTCCCAGGAGAAAAAAAAAAGCCAGCACTCAAGTTTGCATCTGTGAAAAGGACATCCATTTCTTCTACCTTAAATAATACAATGCGTGTTGGCTTAATGTCCTACCACTGTTTCTATTCCATTTTATTAACAAATTCTTGAGAGTACGTCACTAGAATTGTTTTAAAATTAAGTATAAATGGACACACATGCCACCTTCTTGTGAAAAAAGGCCCTTGACAAGGACAAGGAAGAAGACAATGACACACCTGTCCTAATCCCAGTGCCTTTTGCTCTCCAGAAGCAACTTGAGAAATGTGTTTTGGATTTTCAATGTCAGAATGGATGAACCACATTTTAAAGCCTTACGACTCTTATTTACTAACTATTTGTCTCATATATTTTAAAATTAACTTTATTTATATTTCTGTTTAAAGTAATTCCCTCTTATGAAACAATTTCATGAGTTTATAATCAATAATTCATGGTAGCTTTTCAGTAGGTTGAAAGTAGGCCAACTGCTAAAAAACCACTGCCCTTCATTCTGTGTTTCCAATGAGAAAAATAAATATTAGAAATGTCACACTGGTGAGGTTATTAACAACCTTAAATTGTAGGGAGGTTCCTCTGTAGGGGAAAAGAGGATGATAAAACACGTTCCCTGAGATGGCTTCATAGTTTAAGCAAACAGCAGAGCCAGAAAACGTCCCACCCAGCAGGAAATGGTAAGTACAGCCTTAAAATATTCCAGAAAAATAGAATGTTGCAAGGAGAAAGGGAAAAAATCAACCCACTACATCAACTGAATTTTCACTAAGTCTATCAAAGACTTTGGCTAGAAAAACACAATACCAGGGAATCTAAAATTCTTAAGTAGTACTGTAAAATGCAAGCCCTAGGGAGGAAAATGTATGCTAATACATAAAAATAAGATATAGATACTGATCACATGTTATAATTAAGTTTTTCTTACATTAAACTTTATGTATAAAACTGCACAATGTCACAGAGTAGCTAATGAATTTATTTCAGTGTACTGAACATATACCACCTAGAACACATCTTTCAGATCTTTAGGCTCATTCATGCTGTGAACAATTAAAAATATCCTAACATCATGAAAACTTTTCATAATTTGTATTAGCTTTTTCCGTAGCTATAGTATCAACTAACATATGAGTAGATCAAGTCACCGAAATGTGTATAATGGAAAGAACTGGGAACTTTAAAGGTAGCTTAAATGTTTTACAAGGAGCTGTCACCCAGTGACCTTGGATTTGTTATTTACCTTCTCTGAGTTGTGGTTTTCTATAAAGTGGGATCTAGTGACGTTTATCTTTTGTTCTGCTTTACCACATACAAGATTACATATGCCTTCACTTAGTGCATGGTATATATTTTTAATACTTACTTTTTCCATTTTTATGATTAGGGTATGTCCTGAATTAAAACCTGGGTATTGCACAGCGCAGGCCATTGCTCTTTCCTACAGATACCACAGGCTACAGAAGTAAACTGGAGAGCTACCGCAAACAATCTGGGAATAAAGCCTTGTCAGTGTGAAAGGAAGCTCTAGTAAGTTTTAGACTTTCAGATGGACAGCAGGCTAAGCAAGAAGTCTGTGTTTGTGTTAAGTATGGAAATGCTACTTCAGCTTCTGTATCTACTCTACTCAGCATATCACAGGAACCTTGGAAAGCACACAAGAGTGCACTGAATTGTGCCATTCTACACTGCATCTTCAATGTATTTCCTTGTAAAAATCTCAAGCTTTCTCAGTGAAGTCTGATGGCTGTTCTCTGTTACATACTAATTTAATTTTCTTTTTTTATATAATTTAATTTTCAATGCATACTCTTGAAACATTTATTTTACAAAATAAACAGGAAATAGTTAAGATACTGGTGAGCATTTGTATAGAACACCACCACTTTGGGGCTAGATTTTAATAAGCAGGGCATATGCTTTAAATGATCTGTCTGGAAATTCATTTTTATAAAACTCAGAATGGCCAAGGGAAGAGCTATCTGGGATACATTTAGTTTTATTTAAGAATTCCATTAGTGGTTGGCTAGAGTGCTATCTGGTCAAGCCAAAAGAATTTTCTCTCTTATTTTCTACTTACTCAGTTTCTGGAAGGTGCTTTGAGAATGCCACTATTTTGGCAGCAATTGGATGAGTTTAAATTCTCAGCCTTTGTCCTGTGATGTGAAAGGGCATTATGTTGGACTTTTCCTTAGTGTGACAAATACCTGAGAATAATACCTTAAAGAAACAAAGGTTTATTTGGGCTCTCCATTGCTACGAGGCCTGGGATGAGACAGAAATAACATGGAGGAAGGCTGTGGCTGAGGAAAGCTGCTCACCACAGGGAAGCCAGAAAGCAGAGAGAGGAAAAGAGATAGAGAGGAAGGGGCCAGAGCCAAGATTTCACCCCCAGGGTCATGCCCCATGCACTCCTCCCTTCACCCAGGCCCCTCTTCTCACATTTCTATTACCATCCATCAAATTATGACCTCATCGATAGATTGATCCATTGATGAAGTTTGAGCCTTCCTGACTCAATCTCTTCCAGAAGCCCCACCTGTGAAAACATGAATCTTTGGGGCAACATTTTAGATCTGAACTATAACAGGCATGGTCACTGACGATAGCCATTCTGCATAAGTGATCATGTTTTGGGAAAATGGAAATATCCTAATCAGTGGACCATAGCATCACCATCCTTATCAAATGTCATCACTCATATATGATAATATGAGATTTGTACTTTGATTTTTCTTCTGGACCATTCTTTAAGAATTTGACTTCACATTTATTAGTGGCTTCTTACAGATGATGGTATTTCAAGTTAGAGAGGTTAAATACATGAAAAGTTACAGGTTGAATGGGACAAAGATGTACTGGAAGCCCTGTCTGATGCATTTAAAAATAATGCCCCTAAGACCCATCTTGGGGTTCCTGAAATAGACATAATTTTATTTAATGCCAGCTCATCTTCTGGGACAATAAACAAGAATTGCTGTGGCAAATCAGTGGGAGGCTGTCTACTATGCTTTCTTCATCTACTCAGCCTTGGAAATTCCATACACTCAAATGATTTCAATCTTTCCATTAATTCATCCTGCAACCCCTTTCATGACCTCTTTCTTGAATTCAAATTCCAAATCCATCTTGCTAATTTCTGGCTAAAAAGATTAAACATAATTAAACTGAAAGCACCTTTTTCTGAAATAATTTCCCCTTGCAAATTTTACCTAAATCACTGTGAATTTTTCCTTCTTCTTCCTCCCCAACAACCTGTCAGTTACATATCTTATTAGTTGATTGATTCATTCCTTAAATATTTGCTGGGTGCTCACTGTATCCCAGCCACAAGGCTGAGAGTTAAGTACACTGAGATGAGTCCCTGCCTTTTAGTCTCACTGTGAGTAGATTTCCAATTCTTATTTTATGTCTTTCACATTCAGTCTTTTTCTATTCCCACTGCCAATATTTTATTTATTTATTTATTTATTTATTTATTTATAAGAACAGAAATATTTATTGAGAGAAAGAAAGCTTCTGTCTGACAGAGAGACAGAAGGGGTCCTGAGTGGGTCGCCAAAGACTCTGTTTTATAGAGTAAAACCATGATTGGAAAAACTGGAAACTCACAAGGCAGATGGGTGTGAAGTGGGACAGAACTGTGGTCAACCAATAAGATTAATTGTTTAGGTAAAATTGACCAAATCAGGGACAAATGGGGAAGTGACTCTTGTAGTAAGGGAGCATTCTTACAGATCAGGGGATTGGGATGGTAATTCCTGGCTTCTCAAGATGATCCATACCTAATCCCTAATGCTTATACTTAGGGTGTGATTGCATTTGTTTTGCCTTCTGTCTTGAGATCTGCCCTACAGCAAGAGGTATGTATCTCTTCCAAGGTCACAAGATATCTGGTCCTCTGTGTTAGCTCCTTTGAGGGTCTAGCCCTGTCTGACTGCCTATAATATTTCTAACTAACTTAGTTGCCTGTAACATTCCCCTCTCTGAAGAAGTAACCCAAACGGCCATGAGGTATAATGGGTGATAACCGATCTGGCTTCTTCAGGCTGAAAGGGGTTGTAGTTGTTGAATGGCAGTCAGGGATACTCTGCAGAGGTTCTAATTAATGGCCCTCAGTAGATACCAGGCACATTCATCTTGGTAGGTATACAGCTTTAAGCCTGAAGGAGACAAAACCAAAAGAAACAAATATGTATGGACCAAATAATAGGATCAACCGGATTATTATGTGTACAGTTAACAAAGATTTCCACCAAGAGAAGCTAGTCATGGCTTCGCATAAGGAGGAAAAGGATAAAGTCCACGAAATTTTAGAATCTGACATGTCACTGATTTGCTATCTAATATCTTGAACAGCTATTAGGATATTAGCTGAAGGATCAGGAATATACATATAATATTCAATTTTACAATGGCACAAGTACCTCCTTTAATTGGTGAAGTGAATACTGAAAGGGCGAATAGTAACATTACTTATCTGAAGACTTTGTTTTTTTCTTGAATAGGACTCTTAAGTCTTCTACAGGTTCACAGGAGTATGTAGATGGTTGTTCATCTTCAGTTACAGTCTCTGGTTTCCAAGGCTTGAGTCTGGTGTGATGTATCCAAGAGTCCAGGCCTGTTGTCTTGACAGCAGAAGGAGTCAACAAGATCACAGTGTAAGGTACTGCCCAAATTGGTTCTGTTCACAGTCATGTCTGTCAGCTTCAATTTTCTCTTCCTCTTCTGGTAAAAGGTGGCAGGGTTCAAGGAGGAACATGTCTTTATTTGAATAGCTGGTCCTTCTAGAAGTAGAGCCTGGTATTTAAAGAGTCAGTTGTCTGACAGCCATAGACTCCCTTTGGAGGAAAGAAGTCCTGCCACATTGTGAGGTGTATACACGATGAGGTCTTTGCCTAAAGTCAGCTTGGATGCCTCTGGCACTAAGAGAGATACAGCTGCCACAGCTCTAAGGCAAGCAGGCCATCCCTTCGCTACAATGTCTAGTTCATGGCTCAGATACCCTATAGGTTGTTGAGCCAGGTCCTCGATTCTGTGTAAGCACTCCCAAGGCCATGCCTCACCTCTTATCCACATAAAAATTGAAACGGTATCCTGTGGGTAGGCTCAGTGCTGGGGCATTTAGAAGTGCTTGCTTAAGTTTCTGGAATGCAGCATGGGAATCAGGTTCTCAGATTAAAATATGGGTATCTGCCTTTTGGGTCTCTCTTATAAGTTGATGGAGGGGTCGTGCCATTTCCCCATATCCAGGTATCCAAAAGTGGCAAAAACCTGTAATCCCTAAGAATCCCCTTAGCTGTTTTAGAGTCTTGCCCACTGCCAATATTTTAATCCAATTTATAGTCTTGTTAGAGCAGGACTCTGTCAACAATCCCCTACCTGGTGGTCCATTTACTTCTTTCTACTCATCCCCAGGCCTACTCCCATCCCCTGTCTAACCTTTCTGCTATCAACAGATAAAACATCCCAAATCCTACTTTGCAGTACTCTTGTTTGTTCCTATGCCTTTAGTGGTTGTTATTGCTTGCAAAGTGATGCTCGGGCCTCTTACCCTGTTTTTCAAGGCGCTCTCCCATCTGCTCCTCCTTGGTTTTCAGTCTTACTGCCTACTATAGAAATGTTCCTCCAAGCGTGGTCTTCAGATCCTTCAGTCACAGCCACACAGGTATCTTATCAGAGATAAATTTCCTGTCTGCCAGATCAGTATCTTGCATGCATCTGAGAAATTGGAAAGCAGTCCCTGACATTAAACAGCTGGCCTGGTGTTCTGTTAAACACAAACCACTTCACAGATTGCCAACATTATCAAGGGCACTCTGTGGTCATGCAGTCAATCTGTAGTCAAATATCACACAGATTAAAAAAAAAAAAAAACCAGGAACATTATCAAACTGCAAGAATAGTCGAATTGCCCTCAACCTGGCCTGTATGATTGACTGCAGCTTCCTCACCAATTGCAGCTTTAACATGGTTTTGTTCTTCCCAACTACTGGGTAAAAATTATTAAGTTCACAGCATTACTCCAGACTCTTGGCAACATCTAACCCACAGAAAAGCTCTCCTCAGATCACCTAGCACAAGTGCAAATTCTTTTTTTTTTTTCTAATAGGGACATTTTATATATACATAATGATCACATTCATCACAGGGAATTTGTACTTGTACATGATACATCTTCCTTCCTCTTTTTTTCCCATTCCCTTCCCTTTCCTTCAACCCCTTACCCTCCTTATTTATAAAAACTTTGCTTTCATTCTTTTTCTTCTATAAAATAGAAAGAAAGAAGCTCAAATCTTTCTGATAGCCTCTGCTGACATATTCCTGTGGTTCCCCCTTTGTAATGAATTGATAAACTCTACTTGCAACTCTAGGGTGTTACCAGTGGTCTCTGCTAAAAGTCATTTGACAGATCACATGAATTTTCATTTTACTCTAAGTTGAAAACGACTGCTACAACTGACCTGCTCTCTAAGTCGTTTGTAGCTTTCAAAGGTAACTCATATCTGCCTCATCACTGAAGCCCTGAACCTGCCAGTGTCTCTCCTTCACTGAACTCACACTAGTGAAAGCTGCTTGGAGCCAAGTCCAAGACATCAGATAGCTCCTCATCCTTCAACTTGCTTCGCCTGGCCTTCCCCTCAGAAGCCAGGGCTGCTCAGCATCAGGCTCTCCAGAGAAAAGCCAGTTCTAATCACTGAGACTCAAGAATCTTTCTGAATCTGACTTTGCAAATGTTGCTTCTTTTTTTGTATCCCTTTTGTGACCACCGTGCTAGCAGAATAAAGTTCAGACATTTTGACGTGTTGTGAATGAGGAGATAGGCTGTTCAACATCAGATCCTTCAGAGCCAAAGATAAGCAAGAGTATTCCAGGGATACCGGGCCACTCTGCTGGGGCTGAGCCCAGGGAGAAACCCCCAGGAAGTTTCCAGAGGCCAAACAGGAGCAGAAAGGGATGGCCTCAATGAATGTGAGGGTAAAAATGAAGAAAGTAATAAAAAAATTGATTAAAACTTGTGTTCCTAGCAGAATTATTTAACATTCTTGGATTGATATACATGTTGATTTTCTTTCACATATTTATCTTTTTAGAGAAAGTGCATACACACACACACACACACACATATATATATATATATATATATATATACACACATACTGTTTCTAAGGTAATATTAATATCTTACTTCAATCTATTTCTTTTTTTTTTTTTTGCGGCACCGGGGATTGAACTCACAACCTCGCGCCTGCCAGGGCAGGCGCTTAAGGCACTGAGTCAAACTCCCGGCCCTGGTTTTTTGAGGCAGGGTCGCACTATGTAGCTCAGGCAGGCCTTGCGCTCGCGTTGCAGCCCAAGCCGGCCTCGAACTCACAACGCTCCGCCTACCTCAGCCTCCCGAGTGCTGGGATTAAAGGCGTGTTTATTTCTTTATACCAGAAATATACCTGGGCCACTTTTCATGCACACACCACTGGGCTAGAGATCAGGAATATCTAGAAAGAGACCAGGAGTATCTAACTTACATAGAAGGGCTACCACTATCAGTAGAAGCTCAGACTTTATTGATGAAAATAGATAATAAAACATGAAATTACTTAAAATTATAGTGAGTATAAACTACTACATTGGAGTAATTCTTAGAAGAAACAGCTGTAAGCAGACACGCAGCAGATTTGAGTCATTTTATGGAATCATTTAAGACATTTTAAGATCTTTTTTAAAAATATGTAATACATTTTCATTTTCCACTTGTTCAAATGAAAATTTTTATAGACCAAAGTTTTAGAAATTATCTTGCAAGGCGTTTCGCCTCTTTATATACTCTAACAACTGGCAACTGCCTGCTTTCAGAATATTGTATTTTTCTATCTCTCCAACACCATGTGATTTGCTTCCTTTTGTCTGAGTGGCTTTTTCTGCCCTGAAGAGCATTATGTGTACGAAGGTCTTACAGAGTCTTCTTTGGTAAGAAATGTCACTTACTGTGCAGTGGCAGATGAAAACGTAGGCTCTCTGCTGGGCAGTGTTGGGAAGCATTATAGACCCTTTGGGGGCAGTCCCAGGAGCTGCCCAGTTCACAGTACATTACTGCTTTCTTTTTTCTAATGTCACACAGAATATTCAAGTCACAAAAAACAAGAAATTGAGACCATGTCTATCTGAACTATGGAGCATGTTCTCCTATCATCTGGCACCATCGTTTGTACCAAACAATAATGCCCACAGTACAAAGAATAATTTTAGATTTTACATGACAAAGCAATATTATAGAGATGCAGAAGAGGGTAGAAGCAAACAGCCCAGAGGATCTGAATCTCACTAGAGATAAGAGGGTGGCAACTTGAAATGATTTGAGTTTAGTAATCCAAAATTCCTGTGGTTTCAAGAAAAGGTATAGAGAAATATGTGCACATATACTCACATTTCAAATAAGAACTTGTGGTTGGAGGGGGATTACTGAAGGAGACACGATCTTTGCCTTAAGCAGCCTACAATCTAGCTGAGGAGACAAGACTAATGAACAAGGAACAATCTGGTAGCGATTAAGGGCTGGACTAGGGGTACTGAGGGTGAGATGGGACAGAGGCAGAGATGAAGAGGAGGAACATATGTTTAGAATCTGGAATTACATTCTTTCATATGTTTTCTCATATCAAGTTAACCATGTAGAATACAATTTCCTAAAGGATAAAGATGATGCCTGTTTAATTGCCTGAAACCATGCCTCTGACAACTTCCAAATCAAAAGTCAGTCTCCTATTTTGCGAGGTTAATTCAAGGTACCCTCTATCTGTGTCCATTAAGGTGGAACTCCTCTGCAGCTTCCACTGGCCTTTGGGGTGGACCATTTAGGCACTAATTTTTCTAAAAGTGCCTAATCAATAGGCTGGACATACTGAATACTAAGTGGATGTACTTAACTACAATGTACTCTGTCTAGTTTTCTTGCTCAGATGAATGCTGGCTACATTTTCCAGGCTAGACTGGCACGTCAAGATGCCTCCCCTTAGCATTAGTTAACTGCTGCTGCACAACAAATTTCCTCAAAGTTAAGTAGCTTAAAAACATCAAGCCACTGTGTTTCTTGCATGGTTGCCCACCTCATGCTGCAGGGCATAGTTCTTTGCCTACTTTTACTTGGCCCAAACTTTCTCTGCAGAGCCTGTTTCCCTTCCGACCTTTAATAAAACTTTGCCACCTTGAAAAAAGTAAGACTTTTATAATCTTACATGGTTCTTTAGTATCAGAAAACTGTGAGGAACACAGCTGGATTCTTTTCATTCGGACTCTCCCACGAGGCTGCGGACACAGCCAATGGCTTCAGCAGGGCTGAAGCAGCCACTTCCAAGCCACAGAGCTGCCAGTAAAAGGCCTCCATTTCTTGCCATGTGAGTCTTTTCATAGGGCTGCTTCTGACAGGGCAGAGGGCTCCCTTTAGAAAGAGGGAGAGCATACCACCTTTAAGACTTGCCCCATTAGTTCTACCGTTTCCCTCTCCTCACTAAGCTCACAGTAGGGGAGTTAGCATAGCCACAACCTCTGAGAGGGTCTTATTCTAGAGGCTGCACATGAAACCCTTCTCTAAAAGGTGACCTTTCAGTTATTCATTTGAAGTAGTTATCTTTATTTTCACATGTATTTATTAATGCCTTTCATTTCATGAAAGTGGAATGAATTCTAATTTGCCTGAGAAGCTATATGAAGTTAGTATTTTACACATTAGTTTCAAAAATGAGTTTTTCTTCCTCCTACTGTTAGGTTTTATCCTTTACAGAATGAAAATATGTTTTCTTTCCCAGTTATTGTCTTCCAGTGAAAGCTGCAGGTTATAATTTTTTCCTTATTTTGATCTGTAATGTTTCCAGGATAACAGCACAATGTATTCCTTAAACTTACAATGTCAAGGAAAAAATGAAGAATTCTTTCTCATTACTGCCAACTGAAAATATTCATATCCAAGTTCCTTGCCACTCAATCAACAGCCAAACCCCACTCACTGTAGAAGTGAGAAATTGCCAGACATGTTCTTCTTTTACTTACATCCAATATATAAAAACCTGTATTAATGTGAACATTGGTTTATTTCATGCATAACTGAAATAATTTGGGGCTTGAGTCTTCAGTGTTTAGAGGAAATAAAAATTCACTGACTTAAACATAACCTACTATTAGCATGCTTGACTCTGGGCAAGATTATTTTCATCCAGGTATAAACTGAATACTGGAATTCAAGGTCATGGTCTCTGCCATTCTGGAGTTTACAGATCTGGCTTGGTTCTTGTAACTTTAACTATTGTCAGTAAGAAAACAAACAATGGAACAATAATAGCCTTCATACCTTTAGGAAGACAGAGATTTTGTCCTTTCTTGTATGCATGTCTTCTTTGACTACACTGAAAGAACTGACTGATGAAGAAATGATGCTAAAATACACAGTATGGTACTTCCAGGTAGACTTCTGCATTCATAGATTTAGATGTGGATCACTGGTCAAGTGTATAAATAGCTTAAAGACAGCACTGAATTCCATCCTCAATTTCTCTACAACCATGTTAATTTCAGCAACAACTCTGAGCTTAGCTTCCTTGAAAGTAAAATGAAATTAATGACTATCAATATTTACAGACATGTTTCGATGATTCAGATGCATTCAAACACTATTGAAAAGACTAGCTTAAAGTAGGAATTGAAAAAATGTCGTTTCTTCACCTTTTTTTTGCATATTATCACCATGTTCTGGAAACAGTTCTGCCAGAGAGCTCTTTTGCACAGTTGCTTCATTTTCTGGGTCTGCTGGAGAATATGGGTGTGGAAGCTTTTCTACCTTCTGCTTAAAGGATATTACACTGTCAATGGCACTCTGGACACTTAGGAAAGAACTGAGCTGAATATTTAAGTACTCCCCAAAGTCACTGCATGATTTAGGAAATTATGTATATTAGAATGTCATGCTGCAATATGATACATCAGATCCCAGTGAAGCTGTGGTTCCTAATTCAGACTGTATTAAATTTCTATGCTTAAATTTTATTACAGTGTACATCATCGATATCAAGTGAATCTAGCCAACTATGCAAGCATTGCTAATAAGAAAAAAACATTTTAATGCATCAAAAAACCACTCTAGGAAGTTTTACACGAAACACATCGCTTATTTCAGAGACATTTGCTGGAAAGTTGCTCATGCGCTTTTACGTTAATTTATGTTTGTCAAACACGCTGCAATCACCTGCATTTCCCATCTCCAAAGACTTCTGATAACCAATCAAACCAAACCATCAACTAGAGAAGTGATTTTGGTGAAGTGGAAGTCACCATTGTGCCATGTAACAACTGAAAATGGAAGGTGATGATGTCCACCATCTCCCACACAGCCCCTTCTACTGTACAAACAGCCAGGCAACGGTCTCAACCCACTTCCTGCTTTTCTTTCTCCTACTCATCCAAAAACACACTGCCCCCCACAGGGACATGCTGTACCTTTTCCAAACTTGATTGGCCCACTGGAGTCTTTTACTCAAACACTTTTCTTAGAACTTAACATAATCCTCTCATCTACAGTCTTGGTTTTCTTGTCATATTTGTGTGCTATGTCTTAGACAACATCACCAGCTGTGCCCAGTTCTGTTCATCTCACAAAGGACAGTATATAAACTGTGGTTCATTTTTTTAAAAAAATCACAATGACAAATGTGACTATGAATGGAACACAATTTCTTGTGTTGAAGATGAATGCATTTGACCCCTATACATTATTTTATGAGGAAGCCTCAGTAGAATTAGAAGGATGTTTAATGCATATAGAAAGAGTAAAGTTAGTAGATGACATTCCTAATGTCTTTGACTTATGATTGCCCAATGTCCTCTTTACTAAAGACCATGCTGCTAAACATGCTAGATGTTTACTAGTCCATCAGGACATCATTCTCTGTAACCAGAGTAAAGATACACAAAGCTTCTACAGTACCTTTTTTTTTTTTAAGATAGTAAAATCCAACAAAACATAACAGAACAAAGTCAATGAAAACAAAGCAGTAGAACTGATTCAGAACTCCCAAGAGAGATACTATGAAAACAATAGCTACTATAGTATATCTTGTTATTTTCAGAATAGTTGACCCTTCCAACAGGTATAGTAAAATCAAACCAAAAAAAAAAAATCCACAATAAAATCAATAAAAACAGAGTACAAAATAAGGTCAAAAAGAAAAAACTTAAGCAGAATAAAGCAAAACAACAAGAACAATATTGGGCCTTGAAGACAAGACAGAAGAGACTCCCCCATTTTTGCTACACCGCGCACTGTCATCTTCCAAAGAGATGCCCAGGCTGCCAGCCCCAGGCCTGCAAAATGAACAAAACAATACTAGCATCCAGCTGATGTATGTACCTTAGTTGCTATCAACGCAGCCAGACCTCCGAACAAGCAGGTTGCTTTACGGGAGTGGGGGGCGGGGGCGCGTGGCGGCTTTGTCCTTCTTATCCCGCGTGCTGGTGGGCGTATGGGGGCGGGCATGTTTCTGTTCCTGGGATCCACACCAGTCATGCAGGCCCCCGAAGGCAGTCTTACTTGTCTCCTGGTTGGAGGCACTCTGGCCTGGCTGGGCGGGCTCCCAAGAAACCCATTTCTTTCTCCTCCTGGGGTCCATGTACAGTACTTTTTTCTTTCCTTGTGTCTTGGTTACATTTTCATTGCTGGGACAAAATAGCTAACACAAGTTAAAGGAGAAAGTTTATTTCAGCTCACAGTTTATAGATTTTAGTCCATATTCAGCTGGCTCCAAGTAAGGGTGGCATGGCAAAGGGCCCTGACAAAGGAGAACCTATCCACACAGAGCAAGCTGGAAGCAACAAGCCTTCCTGGATTCTTTCCCCCTTTATGCCATCCAGACCATTGGTTGATGGCACTCACAGTGGGCCTTCACTCTTCAGTGAATCCATTCAGTCACACCCAGCCAATCAGTGGGCTAATCCAATTACCACATGCCCACGATCCAGCCATGTCCCTAAACTCCCACCTATGAGCACACAAAGCTTTGATAGGACATCTAGATACAAGTCAGAATATCTTGTAATAGGCCTTACTATATCCCTAATACATCCCATGGGAAAACATGGGGCACAGTCTTTAGCTATAGCCCATCTTTTCTTCACTCAGACACAACATGACTGATTAGACTTAGTTGATTTTATTTATATCACTTTGATACACCTTGGGTACTCCTGTCACCTTAGCTACTCACTTGTAGACAACCACATTATGGATGCTTATGCCATGTTATTTTTCCAAAATGCATCACAAGTACATATTTAGACACCTTGCATGCTCTACTTCACATCCTTGCTATAACAAGCTATGCAGAAGTGTAATGTGACAAGACCTCAACTCCAGTTTCCAATTCTCTTGCTTTCTACATAAGGGAATTTTTTCTGTAGTGCCTATGGCACCCTGCTTAGCTATTTTGATTTCCATACAGTCTTGGAAGTGTGAGGGAGGTAACACAATAAAGAACATGAAAATCCCTCATCCACCCTTTGAAGGCACAATTTTTGAGATACATTCTACATGGCTTCTCAAACTGTCCAAATATGATAAAAATCATATTGGTTGATATACACATTTCTCAAAAACGAATTTTTTTTCTCAGTTGAAAAATATAAGATTTAGTGGAGATAGAGGGAGAGGGAAATAAAAAAGAATCAAGATGATATTTTATGTACCTATTTCCTAAGATGAAAGCAAACTTTATGTACAACAAACATGTACTAATAAAAAAGAGAAATTAAAAATTTTATAAAGAAAGGTGTAAGAATTAGGAATATTTCTTTTATGTCCATTTTCACATTGGCAAGTGTAGATACTGTTGTGACTTTCAGAAGTATTTTATCAGATCATAAATCGCTATGTGTATTTTCCTGAATAGTGACGCCAATTCAAAATATTTGAACAACTCACAAAGTAAACACAATATGAGAAAAAATTACTGAGAAAAATAAGTAAATCCAAAGTTAAATTGCCTGCATAATTTTATTCTGCTCAACATCTTAATATAAAAAAGTGAAAACTAGGAGATTTGCTCCTATAAACTAAATATTTTTCTCCTTTAATTTACAGAAACATGCTATGGAAACTAGGCAAAAATAAAATTACTAGCCTACAAATAGAAAATAATGGGCCCTAGTACATGACATGGTGTCTGAATTTGGCTCAAGATGATATCCAATTTAATACCTTACGTTAAACATCGATAGAAAATCAGGGGTCAATCAAACATCTGGCTACATTAAGAACTTATATTTTAAATTTAGACTGAAAACCTTCTTTTTCATTTTCAATTAATTTAGAAAAGATAAAAATATAAGTAATCAGTCCCCAAAGAAATAGTCCTATATGTGTGCCCTATAAACTAACTCCGTAATATCTATATTTCTTGATTTGTGTTGAAATTGTCAGGGCATTAGTTTACTATTTTATAGGGGTTTTGGAAGAGTGCCCTTGAAATCTTCAAGGTATTGGGCTGTTATTTCTTACAAACATTCTCTGTAATACTTTTCTTGGATGAAGTTTCTGATTCATTACAGCTATGGCTTTTCTCCACACATACAATTTGAACAATTTCACAAGAGGTTCACTTTTTACTCTATTGCTCAGGATAATAAAAACTACACTCCATACTCACCCTTTGTTTCTGTCCCAGACTCAATGACATAATAATTTAGTTACCTGGTCACCACAGCTATTTTTAAACAAGAAGAAATTTAATCTGCATACTTTTCTGTACTCCAGTATGCTTAATGATCTAAACTAGTTCCATTGATTTTATTTTTGTTCTCTGTATTATTTTTATATTTTTATTTCTTTGGTAGTATAGCCCTAAACATTTACAAGGCATTCTGATATTGACCACTGACAAAAATCTCCTCAAATAATAAACTTTATCATATGGCAAATTAGCTTGGGGGAATAGCAAGTTAATATTCAGACTTAAAATATGACTTCCTATCTCCAAAACTATAATGCATAATTTTATTCTCGCTTTATCATAAGAAATAATAAGCTTTATTGTTTCTTATTTTTCACAGCAACATTTATGGACATCAGAAATTGTGAGTACATTGATGACATTACTCAAAAATTTACTGAAACCAAAAATTCTATTAATGTGGGCAGTTGATTTTATAATTACCATAACCAGGTTCTCAAAGTTGTGTAAAAATAAAACAATCAGAGTAACTAGCAATTACTGAGAACTTCTTTGTTGAACATCTATGACCGCCCCCCAAAAAAAAGACCTCTTCAGTCATTCTATGGGGCATTTTCATTAACATGCTATAATATCCCACCTTCATAAAACAGTTCTCCATTCCTAATCCCTCAAGCTACCTTCTTTTTATATCAAAACACAGTTACAAGGGCCAGGGAAATAGCTCAGTGGCACAGCACTTGCCTGGGAAGCACGAGGTTGGGTATGATTCTTGGTATCACCCCTCCCTCTGAAAAAACACATTTACAGCACCAGCTAGGTGGTGACAGCTTACAGGGCTGGGGGGAGGTTCTTCAAAATGCTGGATATGCTTTGAATCAGTGTTCACTACAGTGGCACTGTGTCTCCCATAGCCAGGATACACAGGTCCAGGAATCGAGGGGTGGAAGTTGGAACTGATCGACTCACCATTACTCCATTGGCAAGATTTTTGCTTTCTGTTTCCATAATCTTATGCTTTGCTGGTTTAGAGGTCTTAGTTTCAGAGGGGAAAAGCTTATACCAGAAAGCATGACAATACCAATGAACTGGAAGCTAAGACTTCTCCTTGGTCATTTTGGTCTCCTCCTATCTGAGTAAATAAGCTAAAAAGGGAGTTAGTGTTGGCAAGGGTGATTGATCCAGACTATCAAGGGGAAGTTGGATAATTACTCCACAGTGGAGGAAAGAAAGAATATACTTAGGGTGTAGGAGATCTCTTGGGTTGCTCCCTGTTGCTACCATGCTTTGTTATTAAAGTCAAATGGAAAATACAAGAACCCAATCCAGGCAAGATGACAAATGCTCTAGAACCTTTAGGAAGGAAGGTATGGGTCACCTTACCAAGGAAACAACCAAGACCTGCTGAGGTGTTTGCTGAGGACCAAGGGAATACAGAATGGGTAATAGAAAAAGGTAGTTCTAAATACCAACTATGACTCTATGTTATGGTTTGCATCTAGATGTCCCCCCAAAGCCTCATGAAGTCTTAGATGGGGCTTTTTAGAAGTGGCTGAATTTAGAGTACGCAATGCTAGGATTAACGGCATGTGATTAGTAAATCAGTCCACTAATTGGACAGGGATAGTTCTGGCCAACGATATGAGTGCTACACTTGCCCTAGGGTAGGTAGCCTGCATACAATATGACAGACAAAAAGAGGCTTGTCCCTCCCTCCCTTGTTGCTTTTACTATCTTGTGGGCACCAAGAACAGTTCTCCTTTGTGATGGCCCTCTGCCAAATCACCCTACCCTGGGGCCAGTCGATTATAAACTGATAGATCTACAAACTGTGAGTCAAATAAATCTTTCTTCCTTTAACTTTGGGTGTCAGGTATTTTGTCTCAGCAACAAGAAAAGTAAGAGACCCCATGATCAGCTACAGAAATGAGGATTTTAATTGTAGTAGTTCTCTCCTAATATGCTTCCTATGTAATATGTTGATTGACTTAATATTGGTTCTTAAGTACTGTCAAACCCATGCTATAATAATGTTCAAATTATAAAATACACCATCCAAAGAAAACTTGCCTTTGAGCTGGGGGTTTAGCTCAGCAGCACAAGCGCCTGCCTGGCAAGCACTAGGTCACAAGTTCAATCCCTAGTACCAACAACAACAACAACAAAAAAAAAAAAAAAAAAAAAGAGAGAGAGAGAAAAGAAAAAGAAAAGAAAACTTGCCTTCTACTGTGGGAGACAATCATTGTGTTTCTGTTTGTACACAGGATAGTTGTAACATGTTAGGTGTCATTATGAACTTGTCTTTGTATCAGAAGACTATGGTTTAGGAAATGTCTGGCTGTCAAATTGACAAGGGGTAGACTGGGACAGTTAACTAACAAGTGTGTCAACTTGAGTAAGACATGTCCAGCTGAATTGGATCAGCATGGTTCCAGGTGGAGCGGAGGGGATTCACCGAAGGAAGAAGATCCAACCTGGGTGTGAGTGACAGTAACCAACAGACTTACTGCCTGAATAGAAGAAAATAAAAACAAAGAAGGGAGGCTGGGTTCTGTGTCTTTGCCTTCAGCTTAGAATTAATCTCCTGGCTTCCAGCACAGTACCCCTCAGCTTCCGTCACAGACCTGTCGGCTTCTGATACAGACTTGCACGGGACACTACAGTGAGCTCCAAGCCTTCGACAGGATCCTTTGCACTTTTCCACACCTGACTATAGGTCACTGTAAACCAATCTTGTAAATTCTTATGTATTTGTACATCTTGCATGAAATCTGTTTCTCTAGTGAGTATTGACATATTCTCACCCTCCTTACTTTTTTTTCCGTTTTTATTTTAACCCCCCTCCAATCAGTTTTCATCTTATCCGCTCCACTGAGGATTCATTTGTCCAGGTCACTAATTTTCCTAAAGTCAGTAATTATCCTGTGTGCTTAACTTACTGTTCCTTTCTTGGAGCAATGTTTGACAATAATTGATAAAACTCTATTTCTCAAAATGTTTTTTCTTTTAGATTCAGACATCATACACTTTTGTTTTTTCTCCTCCTGATCAACCATTTTCACTTTTTAAAATTTCCTTTACTAGCATTTCCTGTTCTCCTCAGCCTCAATTTTTTTTAAGACAGGATCTTACTATATATTAAAGGCTGGCCTTGAACTCTTGGCATTCCTCCTGCCTCAGCCTCCTGAGTGCTGCGATTATAGGCAAGTGCCACCATACCTGGCATTTGGTCTAGAAATTTTCATTTGCCCCAAAGATTGATCTTCATGGAAATGGAAGGTTTCTTTACTACAGTATACAACTGTGGACTGTGCATCTAGATCCCTCAGCTCCCGACAGGAGAACATTTCCACCAGGGACATAGCAGGGATCAACTAAGCTATAAACTTTTGGGCTTCTGTGTCTAAGGGCCAGGCAGCAAGATGAGGATCATTATTTTGTAGTAGAATTACCTAATCATCAGGAGGGCTTGTTGGATGTGTGCAGAACCCTGGTGAATGACTTGGGTAACCCTTAGTAATCCTTCTCCAATGCTGATGGTAACCACAGGTCATAACTGTGGTCACAGAAGGACATGGATAGTGTCTCTAAAATCTCAAAGAAGAGACACTGAGTCATCCTGCTAGGGAAGCCCAGAGACCAGCACAGATTCAAGTGGAGGACAAGGAGATCTGGAATACATGGTAGAGGAAGAAAAGAGTGTTAGTTGTGGCCCTGTAACTAGTGAAAACTCCAACGTGTTCCACTAGCCTTCCTTTCCCACGTTTTCCTCAGGAAGAGACGCTTATAGAGAGCTGCTTCCACACCAGTGCAGATATTCTGCACACAAGAAGTGGGTTATGGTAGATACTATGACTTACTTTCCCAGTTTCTGGGAATGCAGAAGGTAGCCTTCAGGTGTCAATTTTCTATAGTGATTCCTTCAACTAAAAGAAACTGCCTCCCCAAGGTCATGTCTTCAACCTAAAACAAATGGTATCCAAAGACCCATCAACATGGGAATTGAAAAGCAAGCCCAACTTACAAGGCTTCTGAAATTCTATTCTGGCTACAAGGTCAGTCCTGTGGGCAGTTAGGCTGTACTGGGATGGCTCTGCATTCAGCTTCAACCTCTCTCCAACCCTCCTCATCTCCTTCCACAAATACTGATCCCAAACCCATCACTCACAACTTTCTTACACACCACCTGATGCAATAAGATACTTTAATGTTATTGACATAAAGGGAGCAGTTAACATTTGTGTGTTCTTCCTTACCTTTCCCCTGTTCTGTTTTGTGTGGCTATAGACAGCTAGCTGTTGAAATCCTAGTTCCTTGGCTCTTTTGAAAGTTGGCTTCCAGTTAAGTTTGTTAATGGGAGGCAGGAGTGGGAGATCAGAAAACAGGAGAAGTAATGCAGCTATTTCTGTAACCTTCTCTGTGTTTAGTGGTACTTCAGCATCTCTGGCAATTGCTACAAGTCCTCAGTTCCTCTGGATAGGTCCCAGTTACAATGTAGGCATGAAACTAACTGCAGTTCCTAAATACCCCATGCTGGTTTGTGCTCAGATGTTCCCTCTGCCTGGAACATCTACTCTGTCCTTGCCATCACAGTAAAACAAACTCATATTCATCTTCCAAGACACAGTGTAGGTTTACCACCCTCAGGAATCCAACCTCTAACTCCATCCCTTCCAGCATGTCTTCCATTGGAATCCCATGTTTCTCAGTTTTCTACTCTTCGATCCAAGGCTGCTTATGCCTTGAAACTTGACCATTTTGAACATGTGGTTCTAGCTCACTGCAGCAAAGAAGGAGCAAACTGGGTGTTGTACTTTGGCTGTTAAGTGCAGCAATCAGCTGATGCACAGCTCCTCTAAAACCACAGCACATTGGCCAAGACCAATCATGTGGTTCTGCCCAACTCTGAGGATACCACAAAATGTTGTAGAACATGATGGTATTCTGTGAATATTATATATTTCTGCCACATCTCTTGGATAGGATATGCTGGATTCAAAACAGTGGTACACCACACACACTTCAAACTAGGTTTGCTAGGTAAAATACAAGATAGACAGTTAAATTTGAATTTCAAATGATGAGTATTTTTAGCATAAATATATCCCATACAATGTTTGGACCATGCCTGAGTAAAAAAAATTAAGTGTTGTTTATTTGAAATTCAAATTTTAATCTGCTAAATCTGGCAACCTTATTCAAAGGCTATGTTTCATACAGGACTAAAATCGAATGCTAGTTTGAAGTGGAAATTATTATCATCACCTAAAGGTATTAAAAATCATATATAAAAATTTCCAGGCACTGCAGGCCCATCTGGAGATCGAACTTTGCGACCCATCTTCCAATTGCAACTCTAGCTGTACCATATTGTGGTTTTTAAGAAGCCTTTTCCATCACCAATGAAGGATGTAGCTAGCCTTCTGCAATGTACTTAGGTTGCCAAAATCTCCCCTTTCCTTATTGTAAAACAGGAAGTTCGACCTGAAAATCTCAAGGGTACCTGCTTCCTCATAAAATTTATTTTTCTATCACTCTGTTGTGTTGCTTCTGTAGTAATGTACTAGGATATTAATAAAAACATACCAAAAATCACACATGTGAGTAGTCTCTCTCTCTCTCTCTCTCTCTCTCTCTCTCTCTAAGCTCCTTAAAAAGCTACAGACTTATTTTAATGATACTACTGTTGGTTAAGATATTTCTAGAAAATGCAGCAGCATATTCTTTTGAGCATCCTTCCCTTGTAGCAAATTATTTTTTCATAAAGGTAGATTTGATTTTTGGAATCAAACAGAAGTTATATAAAGCCAACAATAATGGACAGTCCAAGTAAAAAAAAAAGAACTGTTTTGGAGAAAAAGTGAAATGAATTTATCAAATAAATGAAACTGATTTATTTTTGATAATTTACAATCACTAGTTAAAATCAGGTAGCTTTAAGAAAGAATCTCAAAGTTGGTTTTGAGCAAAGGTCACATCCCTGTAATAGTGCTTTGCCTTTGACTTTGAAGGACTCAAACTCAAGTGATACAGTCACCTCTATCAGGAAGCTATGGAGTCATGGTTGATTTTGGTAAAAACTGGTTTATTAACCTACTGCTTGCTCTTGAAAATTAATTTTATGCCAAGACAGCTCTTTTTTAGTAAACTTTTCAACTACGTTTAAGGAAAGAAATACCCAACAGTATTGACTTTCCCAACAGAAATAGATTAAGTAGGTAGCTAAGTAGAGAGAAGCCAGGCATGGTGATACATGCCTATAATCATAGCACTCGGGAGTCTGAGGCAGAAGGATCCCTGTGTTCAAGGCCAGTTTGGGCTACATACTGAGACTCTGTCTCAAAAAACAAAACAAAACAAAATAACAGAGATAGATCATATTCATTAAATGATTTTATGATTCAAAAATGTATATTCTTCACTGTAAAGATTATGTCACAACGTACAAACAAGTTTTTTTTTAAGGAAAAAGCTCATTGGTCATAGTAAAACATTATTTTACATTAAAATAAAAGACTTGAAAAGAAAAACGTATTTCCAAACAGAAACAAAACAGAAATTAAATGATTAATCAATCAAGGTACCCCTGAGAATTTCAAGTTAAGCTTCCCACTTTACAAATAAGAAAAGGCAGATGTAGGCAACCTAAGTACACTGCAGAAGGCCAGCGACATCCTTCATGGGCGATGAGAAGGCTTTTTAAGGACTATAATATGGTACAGATAGAGTTGCAAGTTCAGTCTTATTTCTAGACCAAACTGACAACATATGTTTTACCAAAACTGCTGTGGATATTATTCAGAATTTTAAGGAGGACAAGAATAAGAGACTCCTAACACTCTGGCTTGTTTTGTTTTGTCTTGTTTTGTTTCTCCTTTCCTTCCCAACCTCCAACCTTCTATTTCTCTTTCCTTCACTACATTTTTTATTGGCACATGTGTTTTTGCATGGTGTGTATGCACACATACCCAGAAAATTTGTATGTTTAAGAACATTACGAATTCAATTCAGTCATACTAGACCACTATTTTGAAATACCTATGTAAAAAATATTTAAATTTTACCTAAGCTGAATTAATAATTCTGATGATAGTAATCTGTATTAATTAAACCTTAGGGGATTGAATTATACCCCCCCAAAAAAAACCCCATAGGTTTCTGTCCTAATCCCTGTAAGATGAGGGTTACCTTATATGGAACAAGGATATTTCAAGATGTAAAGTTAAGGATCTGAGATGATGCAATCGTCCTGGATTAAGTGGTTGGGCCCTGAACCAGACACAAGCATCCTTACAAAGTTAAGGCTGGGGGAAGTCATAGTCAGATGAGAGGAAATCTTGTGGCAAGGAGGCAGATGCTGGATGACAGCCAGAGGGTGCCACAGCCCCAAAAGGGTGACACCAAGGACATCATCTTCCCTTAGTTCTCAGATCCAGGTAGCCCTCCCAGATTTCACTCTTGACCTTTAGAACTAGGAGAATAAATTTATATTATTCATTTCTATCCATCAAGTTCAATGATACTTTTTTACAGCAGCCTCAGGAAAGTAATACAGAAGTTATAAAATATCATTAGTGTATTTTTGCAATAGCAGAAATTAAAAATCTCACAAGACATTTGAAAAAGATAATTTAAAATATGTAATCATATGACAGAATATAAAGCTTATAGCAATATAATAAATAATATATTCAAAATATATAAAATAAAAAACAGCCTGCAAAATATAATTCCATGTTGTTCAAGAATATATAATAGCGGTTAATATACAGAATATTTAAAGAATTCCTAACTCAAAAACAAAATAATCTGAATGTAAAATGGTACAGTGGCCATATGCATGGAAACAGTACAGCAACTGCTCAAAAAATTTAAACTAGAACTCCCATTCGGGAACATAGTTATGAACAATACGTTGCAAACTTGTACAGATAGGAATAGTCCTTGATCACATAGATGCCCACAAATCGTAGAAGTAGCTTGCATGTCTGCTGTTCTACTTTGTGGATGCTGTATAGTGTGATAATACACTGTACTTGTGGGGTTTTTTATGCTTTACATTCCACATTTGTGCCAAAGACTCTCTTTGGATTTAGGATCAAATCCAACTTATGAACATTCTCTCAGAACAGAACTTGTTTGTAAGTCCAGGACTTACTGTACATCCAAAAGAACTGAAGGGTAGATCTCCACAAAATATGTGCACATGTTCATTGCAGCATTACTTACAGAGAGCAGGCCACTGTCCATTGACAGATGCATAGATAAACTATAGTATACATACCCACAATGGAATATTACTCAGCTTTAAAAAGAAAGAAAACGCTGATACATGCTACAACAGCAATGGACCTCAAAGATATTACACTAAGTGAAATAAACCAGACACACACACACACACACACACACACACACACACACACACACTGTATGATTCATGACTTACATGTGGGATCTAAGTAGCCAAATTCATAGAAACAGAAAGTAGGATGATGGTTTGCAGAGATTGAGAGGAGAAAACAAGTACTGTTATCTAGTAAGTACAGTGGTACCACGGTTCATAAACACTTTTGTTTGTGAATAATTTGGTTTGCAAACAGAAGTGCTTGGCAAACTTTGGTTTTTGTTTGTGAACACTACATTGGGTGATGAACACGACAGCAGTCCTCTTTCCTGCAGAAACACAAATGTGGCCATCTTTTCCGTAATTATGCAGTGAATTAAATTCATGAACTGAGGAACCAACTGTATAGAGTTTCAGTTTTGCACAACATAAACTTCTGAAGATTTGTATGTGACAATGTGAATATACTGAACACTACTGAACCGCACACTTCAAAGTGTTTCAAAAAGCTGATTAAAATGCTTAACTGTGCAGTTTATTATGTCAATTAACCCCAGAAAAACTGTTTAAAAATACATTGCTGACTTTAGCAAGTGACTAACAATACAAACTCCACAATACCTTTCACATTAGCATCCAAAAAAAAAAAAAATGAAATACCTAGGAATCAATCTAACAAAGGAGGCAAAGACCACTACAATGAAAACTACAGTACTCTGAAAAAGGACTTTCAAGAGGATATTAGAAAATAGATATCCTGTGCTTTTGGGTAGGAATAACCAATACAGTGAAAATGGCCATATTTTCAAAATTGTTATACAGATTCACTACAATCCCAATGAAAATTTCAATAGCATATCTCACAGAATTAGAGAAAATAATCCTAAAATTCACCTGGAACCAGAGGAGACCTAGAATAGCAAAGGCAATCCTGGACAACAAAGACAAGACAGAGGGCATCACAATCTTTGACTTGAAATTATACTATAAAGCTACTGTGATAAAAACAGCGTGGTACTGGCAAAATGAACAAACAAACAAAAAATACCCAAAGATCAGTGAAACAGATTGGAAGAGCAGAAACAACTCCAGACACACTAAGCCACCTTATCTTTGACAAAGGTGCCAAACATATTCACTGGAAGAAAGATAGCCTCCTTAATAAATGATGCTGAAAAAACTGGTTCTACACATGCTGAAGATTAAAACTGGATGCATATCTTTCACCATGTACTAAGCTAAAATCAGAATGGATCAAAGATCTAAATATTAAAACAGAAACATTAAATCTGCTTGAAGATAGAACAGATAAAACTATTGAAGACACTGGTGTAGGCAAAGACTATAAACAAAACCACAATTGCACAGGAAATATTACAAAGAATTAATAACTGGGATCTTACCCTACTGAAAAGCTTTTGCACAGCAAGAGAAACCACCAACAGAGTGAAGAGACAACCCACAACCTGGGAGAAAATGTTTGCCAGCTGTTCCTATGACAAAAGATTACTATCAAGAACATATAAAGAACTTAAAAAACAAAAAATCAGTCCTCCAAAATTTAAAGACCCAATCCAAAAATGCACATCTGAGGTGAACATGTTCAACATTACTGGTCATTCGAGAGATGCAAAGTAAAACAACACTGAGATTCCACTTCAACCCAGAAAGAATGGCTACTAACAAGAAATCAACCAATAACAAATGCAGGAGGGGCTGTGAGAAAAAAGGAACCCCCTCCACTGTTGGTGGGAATGCAGACTGGTACAACCACTGTAGAAATCAGTGTGGATATTCCTCAAAAAACTAGGATTGGAGGTCCCATTCAACTCAGCTATTCCTCTTCTGGTTATTTTCCCAGGAGAATTAAAAACATCATACCACAGTGATAAACGTGCACCCATATTTATAGCAGCACAGTCTGTGAGAACACGAACTCCTAAGGCAGACTTCCAGGCATGAAATCCCGCCTCTCCTACCTGCTAGTAGGGTGAAGCTGAGCACCCTCTCTCTCTGCCCCTCAGCTTCTCCTCTTCGACAGGGTTTGTAACAGTGCCACCTGGTTGGGCTGACAAGGCTAATTAATGCTTAACAAATGTAATCATCTATCAATTTCACCCTTGTGGCATTGACATATACAGTAAAACCTTGGATTGTGAATAACTTGTTCTGCAAGAGTTCTGCAGGATGAGCAAACATGTGTAATAAATTTCAACCTGATAAATGAGTGACGCCTTGCAATACGAGTTGTATACAATGTAGAATGTTACTGGATCACAACTGAACCAATGCTCTTCCCATCTCCACAGGTCTCCCAACAGCAAGAGATTATGGAAATCTTATCTGCAGAGAAGAAAGTGAAAAAGTGAAGGAATCCCTCACTTTAGAGGAGTTTAGGGGGATGTGTAAAATGTGGGAAATAGCGCAAAATTTTGTAGAAAAGTACCGCTCAAATAAGGCTACAGTGGTGTGAAGAATTAATCTGTTTAATGACAATGCAATGTCACATTTCCCTGAAATCCTCAAAAGGAGGCAAAAGCAAGTGTCATTAGATAGGATCCTTGTTAAAGCTGCACAAAAAGAAAAAGATTCCATTGAGCCAATAGATAGCAGTGATTCCATTAGTAATGGTGAAAGTCATCCCACACAATAACCCTCTTCTTTCTTGTCTCCTTCACAGTAGCCAAGGTTTTCAAAGAAAACTGCAGCTTGTTTATTTTCCTTTATATTCTGTATCTTTTATTATTTTGTATTATATTACAGTATTGCAATCATTTTTATACGAATATTTTTGGGTTGTGGAACAAATCAGCTGAGTTTCCATTATATCTTATGGGGAAATTTGCTTTGATATTCAAGTGCTTTGGATAACATGCATGTTTCCTGAATGAATTATATTCACCAAGCAAGGTTTTACTGTACGTTGTAACAGATGATATCCAAGTGCTGGTTCTACCACAACTTTTAATTATTTTTTTCTCAGCTTATCTTTTTATTACACACATGATTTTTATAGAACAAGCAATAGAGTATTTTTAGTGTATACAAACTCAATCAAATGATCAGTCTAGTTAGAAGTTTGTCTCTTCTGGTAATGCTAAGGCAATCAATAATGTTTTGAGAAAATATGGACCATGCATTACATTTCAGGATTCTGTCCAAGAAAAACAGAATTTATAAGAACAGCCTATAAATGTTTCATGAAACTCATGGCTTGTAATTCCCTAAATTTTCATAGCAAAATCATTCATATTAGAATCATTTTCTAAGTGGATCTGCATAGGAAACAATGACAGAATTTAGATGCAGAGCTGTAGAAGTATTTCAGGCTGATGCCTCATCGCCCCATTATCTTTGCAACACTAGAAAGAACAGTGGTGATTTGGGCTGGTGCTATTCTTTCTTTGGGACAGACTTGGTTCTGGGCTGTTCTGTGTGTTACAGTGATGACACCTATATCCAGATGCTAAATATTCAAGAGGCACTGCACTCCAGTGCTAAAGACTCTGAATATTTCATCACCAAAGAATGTGGCATCCTAGAAACAGGCCTCCTTCTGACACTAATAAACTTGTGAAGGTATATGAAAAATCAGGGATCCATATGAGAAGCCACAAACCCTCAAAAGTACTCTCCCCCTCACAGTGAATCTCTGCTTCTCTTTCCAATACAGAAATTAGACATTTAAAAAAAAATAAAAAAAGCTTGAAACGATTGAAGAAATGTCCAACTATACTATTACAATAACTATAATGTGGCTGAGAAGGGCGGCTCTACCTGGGAATAAACAGCTGGCAATGTAACTAAGGATCGGATTTTTGAAGCATCTTATTTTGAAAAGGTGGGAGGGATGTTTCATCCTTGGGGCAACAATTGCTTCCACTTTCTTTTCTTCTTTCTTCCCCTCCCTGTCTTTCCCTTTCCTTCCACAGACGTTCTCATTTCTACATATTCACAAAAGAACCATTACAGAATCTCAAAGTACTATTTACTTGAGTCACTAGTTTCCTAAAGAAATAAAATTTTAAAATCCACAACAAATTTTATCTTTATCAAAGACAAAACACCAGCCCAACAAGTTTGGTTATAGAGAAGAATATTTTTCCACTTAAAAAGTCAAAACTATTCTAACCAAAAGTATGTAAAACATTCTAAGATGATCAGTATCCAAGTTCCCCAACAAAAAGGCAAAACAGTCTACTTCAATACAGTAGAAATATATAAATTAAAACTTACTAAATAATAAATTTACTTATTTTGCTAAAAAATATTATGTACTTCCTAGCATGTTAGTTTTTGCTTTTCAGTGAGTCGAGACTGACACACAGTAAACATGTTGAGTGCACATCTTAATGGAGGTAATGTATGTCTACTCATGTAGCCACCAGCCAACTCACCTCAGAGAACCCCTCAAGACAATGCATCTTCGAGTCTGGAGATCTGAGACTCCCTGGGGACACTGTTAAAATGAGGGCTCAGTGACCTGGGCTCAGATGTAGGGCCTTTGAGACTCAGTATTTAACGAGCAGCCCTGCTCAGGAAACTGCTGCCCAGACACCTGGTGGACCTCTGGCTTTCAAAGCCCATTCCTCTCGATGTCACATTTGACTGCAGGTTTCTAGAAGC
The DNA here is from genome assembly GCA_004363535.1 of Dasyprocta punctata. Classification (NCBI taxonomy): domain Eukaryota; kingdom Metazoa; phylum Chordata; class Mammalia; order Rodentia; family Dasyproctidae; genus Dasyprocta; species Dasyprocta punctata. The sequence continues at coordinate 45,085 of RJWM01004168.1, forward strand.
TTTCCTGCTTAACAAGAACATGTGTAACACCTTCTCTTCCTGAAAAACTATATTTTCATGTTGGTTTTTTCATTCTTTGAGCCACAGTTTCTTAAATGAAGTTTCAACCAGTCCACAGCAAAATGAAAATAGAAAGAACATACTGAGTTATTCATAAATTTGTATTCATTTTTAAAGGATTGCCCTTTGTTTTGAGATTGTCTCCTACTTTACAGACATCAAAATGATCTTTCTTTTACAAAATAATCTCAGTAAGACAGGCACGATGGCACACATCTGTAATCACAGCATCTGATAGGCTGAAGCTGAGGTAGGAGGACTGCCACTAGTTGAAGGCCAGCTTGGGCTACACAGTGTGTTCAAGGCCAGCCCGGAATACATAGCAAGACCCTGTTTTTAAAAATAAAATAAACACAAATAACAAAATTCCAACAAAGAAGTCAAGTTTTAAAAATGAATTTAAAGAGCTAAAAATTCTATGTTGCTCAAATTTCAAGGCCTGGCCCCACCCCACCTTAGGGTCTGCTCTTGGAAGCTGAGCCAATCACCACCAGGTGAAGGACCCCAAAGGCTGCACGGCTCACACTGCAGACACTTTCCCTGTCACCTCTTGTCACAGTTGCATATAGATTTCTGCCATTACAAAAACATTACTTTCTTTTCTCTCTTTACATGAGCAATACATGTTCTCGTCAGAAAACTTCCAAAGAATGGGAAAAATCAAACCGAAGCAACCAAAGCATTGTTGATTTGTTAACATATTCATCTTTTCTAGTCTTTTTTTTTTTTGGAAGACAGCATCTCACTATGTAGTTTAGGCTGGCCTTGAACTATATGGCCAAGGATGGCCTCAAACTCATGGATCCTCCTGCGTCAGCCTCCTGAGTGCTAAGATTACAGGTGCACACCACCACACCTGGCTGCCCAAATCTTTCTTTAATTTTCTTTAATTTTTTTAACAACTCAAGAATATATATTACCACCTGATATTTTCTTTGGTACTTATTACTGTCTTTAAAAATCCTTTCAAGGGAATATAAAAAAAGTCAAGAAGTATAATGTAAATACACCCACTTCCCACCATTATTATTATATACTATCAACAGTTATAAAAAAAGATCTTCTCAATGTAGTACTGTTTGTGAATGTAGTATGAATGTATTATTGTATGACTTATTTTATTTTAACCTACTTTAAATTTTAAGTATAGGAAGTTGTTTCTACTTTTAAAAATGTGATAATACTAAAACACTATTGTATACATTTAAAAATGAAATTTTTGAATATTTCTTTAAGATAAATTCAGCAATGTAAAGATTTTTTATTAGACTTTCAGTATACTGTGATTCAGTCACCTACTGCTGCATAAAACCTCCATGACTTGGTAAAAACAAACACTCACCCCTTAGGGTTTTGGTTCTGGTGCTGACTGGGGCCACTGTGCTTCTACCTTATGAAGAGAGCAGCTGGGCCTGGAGTCCTGAAATGGCACAGTTCAGGGTCAGCACGTGTGTGAGATAGTTAGAGCGCTAGGGCTGCAGTGTCTTGCCCTCCACATAGGCTCTCCTTGCTCAGTGCCCAGTCCACGTACATGGCATAGGACCTCATGAGAGCAAAGGTGGAGGGCAACAGGCTCCCCAGGACCTGGACCTAGAAGTCAAAGCAAACCGTGAGCTCATCCTACATTCAGGGAAGAGAAACAGATTTCTCTTCTTAATGGAGGGGGTACAAAGTCGTATTGCAGAAGAGCAATTCAGAAGGAAAATATTCTTGTAGGAAAAGGAAAGATTCTTGTAGCCATCTTTGGAAGTAATCGACCATGCTATTATTTTAGAAAACATTTACTAATAAAAAGCATAAGTAAAACATGCTTCCATCAGATTGTTATGAATAAAAAGTGTCAGTAGGGAAGTGTGTGGCACAATAACCTCACACACTATGGGTCACAGTGTGGTATTTTTGCATCTTCAACACAAAGTCCTATGCTGAAGGCATAGTCACCAGTCTGTGGTGCTCTCGGGAGGTGCTGGGCTCCTTGGGAGCTGTGGGTTTGGGCCACATGCTTTCAAAAGGGACCCAGTCCCTTCCTCACTCTCGCTACTTGTGGCTGCCAGGAGGTAAACTGCCTTGCCCCACAGCTGCCTTGCCACAGGCACTGCAGCAGTGAAACCAGAGGACATGGACCTCTCAGATGTGAGATAAGGAAGTCTTTCCTTCTGTTAAGGTTTTATTGCAGGCATTTAGTCATGGCCATGGGAAGCTGACTAAACAGAGTACAGTCATGAACATCCACTTTAGAAATCAGTTTGGCGTTTACAGTATACATCCTAAAGAAACAGGAGTGCAGAAAGTCTAGTACACGTGCACAAGAAGTCTCAGGGCAGCACCATTCATCCTGAGGGTTGCCCGATTTAGGTCACAATCTCAGTCTAGTTTTATGCTGCTGGAATACCATACCACAGACTGGGTACTCTAAAATGAACACGATTTTATCGACAATTGACCCATGGTTCTGGAGGCCAGCAAGCCCAGGAATGAGGGGCTGGTGTCTGGCCAAGCCCTTTTGCTGGGTCACCCATGGTGGAAGGGCAGACAGTGGATGACAGAGCAAGAGGAAGCTGAAGTCCTCATTCCACAGGTGCTCTCTCCCACATGACCACACCAATCTACTCACAACCATACACTTCCAGTAGCTCCCACATCTCAACACTGCCATACTGCCGTGCATACAACATGTGGGTACCAGGGACACATTTAAACCATGTAATTGCACAAGAGGGTAGGGAGGACAGGTGAGGCCATGCCCAGGGAGATTCTCTGGAAGATGTGTTCTGTGTGAAAGGGAGATGTGAAACAGTCAATGGGAAAACAATGTGAAGAAGTTCCTGCCTGCAGGAGACTTCAACTCCTCAGCAAGTCTGCAAGGTTTTAATAATTCAGCCCTAACTCTTTAATGCTACTACTCTCCAACCACAAAGAGCTTCTCAGTCTCAAATTACTTTGCGTGTGCCTGCCCTTCTCCTGGTCTCAGCCATTTGAGTATCTGCTCTGGCAGCTTCCCCATGAAGTTCTGAGTTTCTCTTGCAACAAGTTACTTCCTGCCCTGAACTCCCAAGAATATTACATGTATAGACATTCTTATATGGGGTATGGTTATATTTTAGATGCATGCCACCTCTACTATACTGGGAAGAGATTAGTTTTCTTTGTTTCCCCAGAGCTTGACAGGGTAATCATTAGATGAAAAGTATTCAATAAACATCTGATAACTAAGAATTGGTTTTACACCTGCCATCACCTAGGCAGTACCAGTGGGTCCTTGCCCACACCTCCCTGCAATACCCCTCTTCAAGAAAAACACTAGGAAGAGACTAAAGCAAGGGCAGATTTTCCATATGTGGGGCTAAATGTCTCTTGTAAAAAGAAACAAGATCTCTCCACTAACCAGCAAGGAAAATTCCAGGGGACAAGCCAGGCAAATCAGCAGAGTTTCCAATCTGTCACTACTTTAATTCATCTTGTAAATCACTTCCAGTTTAATTTTAAAGGACAAAACACCACTGTTTTCATTTCTTTTTCTATTTAAGAACTTAATAAGTGGCTGTATTATCAGGTCAAATCTAAATTTTCCAGTCTGGCTTTTCAGACCTTCAGTCTGGCTGCATTCCATCTGTCCCATTCACTGTCCATACAACCATCAGACTTTCCTAAGACAGGTAGGGTTATTCACCTCATATTCAAAGATACTGTAAGGCTCTTCATGACCTGAAATACATATAAAATTCTTCACAGGAGTTTCCTATTATTTGACCCTGGACTTTCTGTTGTGACATAGCCTTATAGACCCCAATCTTCAGTTAATTTTCCAAGTTGTCTTTCACAGGTATTTCTCATGGGTTCCTGTTTTGTATCCCTGGTGTTGTTTCTAAATCATCTGCAGTGCTCCCTTCTACATCTGCTGAAAGAGTTAGCTGTATCAACAGCAAAGGCATCGAATCAGCCAAGTGTTCTCAATATTCTCTTTCTTCACTGATAATCTCCATTGGGGGCCATTCTGATTGCTCTTCCCATATTTCATGCAGGTTGTCATTCACTGTGCTCTATTCTTCATTACAGTTTTTTATATAAGTATTGTATCTATCAGCACCTTTTAACACATCTTTTAAAAAATGTTCTCTGTACCCATCTATCACTCCATTTTTCTCCTTCACTTAACTAGTATAGTTTCTCAAAAGATCTGTTCATATATTGTTGATTTATATCTAGATGTCCCCCCCCAAAGCTCATAGGCTCACAGATGGGGCTTTTGGAAGGTGCCTGGATGATGGGGGTGTGATGTTCATCACTGAATTAGTCCACTAAAGAGTATACAGCTAACTGTGCTGTTGGCAGAGCCTGGTGGAGGAGGTGGTCACCGGAGGCACAGCCTGGAAGGGTCCATCTCCCTCCCTCCTCCCTTGATCACTGTCTGCTTCCTGCTGTCCTGCCATGAAGGTACTTTTCCTCTGCCATGTCCCTGCCTTGGAGCCAGTTGACTATGGACTGAAACCTTTACAAACTGTGAGCCAAAATAAACCTCTCCTCCTTTTAAATTGTGGATGCTGGGTATTGTGTCTCAGCGATGAGAAAGTAAGAGATGCATGTTGTCACAGTCCTCTGTAAATCTTCTGAGCTCATTACAAATAATTTTACTGCCACTTATTGAAAGTGCTCTGGTCAAGTCATCAATTATTCACACATTTTCTGAAGTGAGTAGATGTGTCATTTCGAACTCACAGCATCATTTGCCAGGTAACTGCTGCGTGCTGCTTGAGCTCCCCTCCTCTGGCTCATATACTGCTTTTTCTCCCTCCTTCTATTGCCACATTCACCCTACCTCCTGGCAACCACTAATCCATTCTCCATTTTATAAGCTTGTCATTTTAAGAACTTACATAACATTCATATAGTAAATAACCTGCTGTTGACTTTTTTTTTTCACTCAGGCTAATTCCCTGGCAACATCCACATCACTGTATATAAACAGTCCCTTTTTATTGCTGAGTATATCTACAAACACATCCAATCCAAGAGCAAGTCCTACTCAGTTCTATCACCAAAGTGCACCTTGAATTTCACCTCTTCTGCTTGTGTTGAAATGAGGACTCGCTTGTCTGCGATAACATCAAACTGGTTTTGCTCTTACCCTTTTACTATTCATTTGCCACACCATGGCCAGAAAAAGCTCAAATTATCTAAAGGCTTTCATATATCATTTTCCAAAGTAAAAGCCTGTCTTCCTTCTTTCACTCATCTACTAATTCAAAATATTTATCGACAATCATGTAGTAGGTATTGTTTAGGTTAGTGATGGCAAAACTTTTGGAGCTTTCAAAGATACAAACAGTTCGCTACCACTAATACAGGCACTGCAAAAGCAGGTAAAAATAGACAAAATTCCTGGTCTTGGGACACTATTACAGTTAGGGGAAACAGATAATAAAGTAGATAAGTAAAACGTCAGACTGGTCAAGGGAAGGTCTCACTGAGCAGATGACATTTAAGCAAAGCAGAAAGGAGCTAACCAAAAAGCCGTATAGAGTACATGGTGGAGACCACTGTCAGTAGAGCGAACTGTGAGCCAGAGGCTAGGACAGCAGCAGGGCAGGAGTACCCAATGATGGAAGCCATGGGGCTAGGTCTAGTGATCAAAAGATGTGGGAGACAGGGCTGAAAGCTGATGGGGTCCAGATGATCTAGGCGTTTTTAGGGCATGACCACATTTACATACTTTGAATAGAAAACAAGGCCTAGAGGGTTTTCAGCAAAATTTTTTTTGAGACAAGGTCTTGTAAAATTACTGTTTGAACCTTTGATCTTCCTGCCTTAGCCAACCAGAGTGCCGGGATATAGATGTACACAATCATCACACTCAGCAGGTTTTAAGTAAAACTGCACTGTCAAAGTTACTTTGGCGCTCTGTGAAGAATAAACACAGGAAAAGTAGAGGAGATGAAAAGTAGCAACAAGACTATTCTGAAAACCAAGGTGAGATGATGCTGATTTGGTGGAGAGATGCAACTCTGCAGATTCTATGGACTGACTGGACCTGGATGTGCAATGAAGGTTAGAACCGAAGACCTTCTCTTCTTAGTGGGTTTGCGGCAGAGAAGAGTTAAGGATGACCCTGAGGTTCTGGGAGCCCTGGATGGTGGAGTGGTATAGGGTACAGATGACCCTGAGGTTCTGGGACCCCTGAATGGCAGGGTGGTGTTGGGTACAGATGACCCTGAGGTTCTGGGAGCCCTGGATGGTGGGGTGGTGTAGGGTGCAGATGATCCTGAGGTTCTGGAGTACTGAATGATGGGGTGGTATTTGGTACAGATGACCCTGAGGTTCTAGGTGCCCTGGATGGTGTGCTGGTGTTGGGTACAGATGACCATGAGGTTCTGGGAGCCCTGGATGGTGGGCTGGTATAGGGTACAGATGACCATGAGGTTCTGGAGCCTGGATGGTGGGGTGGTGTAGGGTGCAGATGACCCTGAGTTTCTGGGAACCCTGCATGGTGGGGTAGTGTTGGGTACAGATGGCCCTGAGGTTCTGGGAGCCCTGGATGGTGGGGTGGTGTTGGGTACAGATGACTCTGAGGTTCTGGGAGTACTTGAAGGTGGGGTGGTGTAGGAGACAGATGACCCCGAGGTTCTGGGAGCCCTGGATGGTGGGGTGGTATTGGGTACAGATGACTCTGAGGTTCTGGAGTACTTGAAGGTGGGGTGGTGTAGGATACCGATGACCCCGAGGTTCTGGGTGCCCTGGATGGTGGGGTGGTATTGGGTACAGATGACCCTGAGGTTCTAGAAGCCCTGGATGTTGGGGTGGTGTATGGTACAGATGGCCCTGAGTTCCTGGAATACTAAATGGTGGGGGTGGTGTTGGGCTCAGTTGACTGTGAGGTTCTGGCAGTACTGGATGTAGGAGTGGGGTTGGGTAAGGATGACCCTGAGGTTCTGGGCTGACAGCACTGGGCAGTGGTGAACTACAGGCTGTTAGTTCGGATCTGTTTGTGTTGAAATGCGGTGCACACCCGGGTCGGCACCGGGCAGGACCCCGTGCAGGATCAGTCATTAGGTGCTGTCCACGTGGGGAAGGCAGGTGGCGCTGTGGACTGAACAGAGATAAGGAGGGAGCGTCTACCCCGGTGAAGGCTGCACATGGAGGCACACGGGCGACTTGGAGCTTGAGAACCCCGCTCTCTGAATTCCCCACCGTGTCCCCGTGTCCCGCGTGGCCTCCCCAGCACCTGTCACCTGCTTAACCCGAGTCGCCTTTCTATCAACCGGTGGACTTCATGTGGCTCTGTCTCGAGTCCTCTGACGCCAGTTCAAGGCCAGATGGGGCCCAGGCCTCCGCTCTCCTCGAGGGCAACAGGCGGGGGGCAGTCCCTTCCCCTCCCGCGGGTTTCCAGAGTGCGGCGGCCTCCTTTGTGGTTCAGAGCCCCCAGTACTGCGCTTCGCCGGTTGAAGTCGTAGAAGCGGCCGTGACTAGTGGGCTCACCGTAGGTTCTGCAGCCGCAGAGGACACCACACAAGTAAGGTCCCACCTCAGCCGAGCGGGGCGCGCAGAAGGCTCTGCGCCTGCGCTGTCGGTTTGCGCGCACTCCGGGAGGAAACCCGCCGTCCGCCTTACCAGTGCGATCTGTGCACATGCGCAGTAGTTCTGCTGCCGGTCTGTCGCGGTACCAATAAAGTTTTAGCGAACACAGACTCCCTCTTCTCCGGCAAGATGGCGGAGTACGACCTGACCACGCGCATCGCGCACTTTCTGGACCGCCACCTGGTCTTCCCACTCCTGGAGTTTCTCTCTGTGAAGGAGGTGAGAGGGATCGGGGCTCCAGGAGGGAGCGGAGACGGCCGCCATGCCCGGTGAGGGGACACTCGTGCGAGGCCGCGCGGGACCGCGAAGACGCCGCCGGGACTTGCGCGGTCCGTGGGGAGGAGGCGCGAGGTGACGGGGTGGGTGCTGGGGAATCCCTGTGGTGACGCGGGGGCGGCGGTGGCTAGCGACGCGGGTGGCGGGGTGGGTGCCCCGGAGCCGGCCAGGTGCCGCGCCGGAAGTGCGGCCCACGGAGGTGGCGGGGCTGCAGGGGCCGGAACGGTTGTGCCGGGCCGGGCGTGTGCCTGGGCTGGAGGCCCAGTCTCTTGGAACGGCTTTTAAACGATTAAACGGATCCAGCAATTTCATTTCCATGAAGTTGTGGATTGTTTGCGTTCAGTTTTCGAAGCTTAGACAAGAAGTCACTTCCTGGAAGCGTAGCTTGTAGTGTCGGTGAGGATGAGGATCAAAACCAAAACCCTGCAGCCCCAATGTGAGAATGGTCAGGGTTCAGACAATTCGAATTGAGCCTTAACGTGCCTTTAGCTCTTCGAAATACTTTGAATAAGTATCGAGTTCTAGAACTACATCTAAAAACATTTTTCAGCCCCCAGAATTGTATTGGGCTGAAAGGAAGCATAGGTTAAAAGAAATACTCGGCTTAGATATACATTGAGTTTATTGGGAAATTGATACATCTTAACCACAATAGATACTATTACTGTGATGAAGGTCTTTGAATTTAGTCCAGAAAAGTAAATGTATTCCATTCCTGGAAGCAGATTACAACCTAAACCTACTTAAGGAACTCCTGGATTTTGTGTGCCCCAACTGCAGTGAAAAAAGTACTGTAAATAAACATTAAATGGTTTTGATAACTTCTCAGAGTTCCCAGATAGTTAAGGTTCATTCATTAGACAGGAATTCTCATGTTTCTATTGTTATTAGGTAGTTTCTTTAGAAATGGCTAGCCAATCAAAAGTATTCCAGGTCGTTCTTGCCTGTAACAAAGAGACTGGGCAAGCCAAAAACGGTGCCAGAAAATTTATTTGAAAAGTGAGGAGTGGATGGGTAGGGAAGAAATCAGTTCTGCAAAGCGAACTGGGTAAAAGTGTAAAAACAAAAAAGTACAAAAATAAAAGTACACACAGGGCTTGAGATACGTGGGGAGGGCTATTGTGGGAACTCAGATAGTGAACTTCCGATGATGATTTCTTCTGTTACACCCTACATATCTGGTGGGAGCTCTAGAAGTTCTACAGAAGGGATCCTCTGCTGCCCTGGGATCTTGTCATTGGCAGGGCCCACTCATTTCTCCAGCCAGCTTTGCCACATTTTAACTCCCATATCATCATGAACCTTTCCTAAAGTTGTTGAAGTTAGGGAATACTAATGTTCAATTTCAGTAAATGTTTAAGAGTCTTCTCACATGAAGCTTTGTCTTGAAAGGACTTATTTTCATCTTTTTCTTTTTATGACTGTAGTTTAGAGCTTGTCTTCTGTTTCCTTTTATGGATAGGTGAGGATGATTTTCCTAGGATCAAGGAGGAGAAATGTGTTCATTTGAAACCCTTTAAGAGCTACAGGTGGAACACTTGTAAAGCTTCCTGTTTTTATTTTCTTTATGCTCTGATTTTTAAAGGCGGACAGAAGAAAGGGAGGCTTGAGTAAGTGTAAATTGGCTTTTCATAGGGCAAGACCAAAACTGAAGAGAATGAGAAAGTTGGTTAAGATAGCTTTAACGTAGAGAGGAAGACAGATGATATTTAGTGATTACTAAGTGTTGGGCTGTGAAATTGTGAAAAATAGAAGATAAAGCCCAGTCATCTGACTGCTAAAAGCTTACCTGTCATTTAGAATTTAATGTCTATAACACAAGGTGAAAAGTCAATACAAATCGGACAAATAATGTATTGCCAAAGAGCAGTCAAAAGTGAGGTGTTTCTGTTACCTTCAGTGGGCGGAAAGGACGTTGAGAAGAGGCTTTGGGTCTTGAAGGCTAGATGGTTAGAGCACAGTTGCCATTCATGATGCACGTGAGCATTGAGTCCACTAAGAATAGTAATTTGATACATTTTGTAGTATGTTGGAGAATATAAGCTCCAGGACAGCAGAAACTTTCTGTCTCTTGTGTTCTCAGCACATGAAATAAGAGTCTGGCATAAAAGCTTTAAATGGCTGTTTAATAAATAAATGAATACTTATTTATGTGTCACTACTTTTTATTCTTGTGTGAAGTGGGAGGACAAATGGTTCTGTGTTAGTGTTAGGACCACGGCTCTGAATTTAGACCTGGATTAGGCTCTGGCTGTGTCACCTAGCATCCTTGAGCACAAAGAGTCAAGTTCTTTCCCCTCTTTGTTTTTGTTTTTATTTGTTTGTTTGTGTGCTTGGTTTTTTTGATCTTTTGAGACAGGCTTGCCATGTAGTCCAGGCCAGACTGGAGCTTTCGGTGATTCTCCTGCCTCAGTCTAGCAAGTGCTGGGATTAAAGCCATACGCTACCACACCCAACTTTCTCTTAACTGTGCCTTTTGTCATGAATAAGGTATCATTGCCAGTTTTGTAGAGTTGTTAGAAAAATTGCAAGAGAAGGGGCCGGGGGTATGGCTCAGCAGCACAAGTGCCTTCCTGGCAAGCGCAAGGTCTTGAGTTCAGTCCCTGGTACCAACCCCCAAGTTTTCAAGAAAATTGCGAGAGAGAGTGTATTTAAGCATTTAGCTCCTGTGGTACAGAGTAGATACTCAAGATTTTTAAGTGCTTCCTCTTAGGAAACTAGGTTACCCTGTAAGGGGAAGGGTCAAGAGTGAAAATTTTGAAGAGTGAGGAAAAGATTGACCAAAGAAGAGTACAAGGATCTCTTAAGTAGAGGCCCCAGCTGGGATCAGAAATCATCCTGCATAGAGGTAACAACAGTGGTCATTGTCAGGACAGTAGAAGGTTGTAAGAGTAGTATGGAAATGTTTGGCTGTGGACTTGAAGGTGAATGTCACATTAGAGATCAGCGAAAAGCATTATCGATCAGAGGAAAGCACAGATGTGCTCAAATAATATTATTGGTTAGACTTTGAAACATTTTCTGATTGTCCTGAGAACCTATAAAACCAGGTGACTTTTTCCCAGAGCTAGATATTCAGACTGGAGGAGAATTGAAGAAAACAATAATAGTGCTAAAGAGAAAACCTTTGAAATACCTAAAATACCTACCTAAGGTAGAAGGTGACACCAAAAAGGAGTAATCTAAAAATGGGGCCAGACAGCAGGTGTGAGTTCTGAGAAATCTCAATGGGAATGATAAGGGGCCCCGTGTAAACTGGAATCTCAGTGAAGAAGTTCTGGGTGAGTAGTTAGGGCTGAATTTTTAGAGAATCATTAATACAGATGTTGGCAATGTGGAAGATGATACCAAAGGAAGAGATAGCAACAGGTGATTTTAGTCTGTTATAAAAGAGGAGCTGTTGGGGGCCAGGGATATAGCTCAGGGGCATAGCACCTGCCTGGCAAGTGTAAAATCCTGAGTTTGATTCCCAGTTCAAAAAAAAAAAAAAAAATTTAAATACATGGGAGCTGTTTTCAAGACGTTGGTGACAACCTGGATCCCAGGAACCAAAGAACAGCACTGTGTTTCTTTCTGTGTGGTCTGCAGGTATGAGTAGCTTTCAACAGATGAACATTTGCAATTATAGAACATAAATTTTATACTGTTTCTTCTAAAAATCTCATCCTGTATTAACAAAAATTTTATTTTTTTATTGTTATTTAAATTTTTTTGAAAACTGGAAATCTGTTTTACAGATTTATTATTCTGTAGTATTCTCAGTTTTTGCCTTGAGTCAGATCTGAGGTACTTTCTACCCTCTCCAGAGGTACCTGTGGGGCAGAGTTGAGCGGTAGATCCATGCAGGTATGGATTTGAGAAAGGTAATTAGGGCTGAGGGCGGAACTCCCAAATCCATAGTAGTGAGGAGAAACCTCACACATGGAAAGCTGTCAGTGGGTTGGTGGGGAGGGGTGACATGCCAGGAAGTGGATATTTCACAGCAAACCTTAGTTTTTTAATGTATTTTATTTTTTTTGAGTGACACTAGGAAGTGATTCCACAGCCTTTGCACTGAGCTACATGCCCATCTCATTTTGTTTTTTAAATTTTGAGACAGGGTCTTGTTCCTTCACTGCATTGCCAGAGTTGGGCTTGAGTTTACAGTCTTCCTGCCTCTACCTTTCAGAGTGTTGGGGTGATAGGCATGTGCTACTCTGCAGACTGGTTTGGGATTCTTTTTTTTTTTTTTGAGACAAGATCTCACTAAGTTCTTCCTCAGTCTCGCAGGTATGCATCACTACTCCTGGCTTGTTTTTGATTTCTTTATACATGGAATTCGGCATTGACTACAGTTTATTGTTCTGCATGGGGGTTTGGTTTCGTTTGGTTTGTTGAGACAGGGTCACTGTGTAGACCAGGATGGCCTTGAACTCACTCTATGTAGCTGACCTCATACGTAAGGTGATCCTTCTGCCTCAGCCTCCCAGATGCTGGGATCAAAGATGTGCATTACCGTGTCAGGCTTTGTTTATTGCTTTGACTTCTTTCCCTCATTACTGTGTGAGCCATCCAAGTTTTTAGGGTAGTATTAGGTAAGGACTTCCAGTGCTGAATGTTAATCCATCATATTTGTTTATCCATTCTAACATTGTTGGATTTGACTATTAAAATTAGGGATGCCATAAAAAAAGTTTTAAAATGTGCTTTAAATATATCCACTCTTTTGGGGACCTGGGAGCAGAATTGAGTCACAAAATATGTGTTTAGGAGATTTAGAAGATAAAAACTATTTTCCAAAGTGATTGTACTCCTGGCAGTGGAGTCCGAGTGTTAAAGTTAGTGCATGTTCATACTAACACTGATACTGACAGATTTTAGGGATTTATTTTTGTTTTTATTTGTTTAGTTTTTGTTTTGGTCTTGGTACACATTTCCTTTATGATGAATGAAATCGAGAACCTTTTCATTTGTCCATTGTCCATTTTGTTACTTGTTGTTCGTTCATTTGTTTTTGAGACAGGTTCTAACTTGTGCAGGCTGGACTTGATCCTCCTGCCTCAGCTTCCAGAATAGTTGGGATTACTGGCAGGCGCTACCACACTTGACTGGTTATCCTAAAAGAAAAGTGCCTTACAGTCGTGTAGCTGCTTCAGTGGGATTATCTGTCTTGTTTCACTATTTTGTACCATAGGAGTTCTGTGTGTTAGTTTGGAAGGTTCTGTGTGTTAGTTTGGAAGGTTCAGTTGTGATCAAGTTAGCTATCCCATTTGATCACCTTAATGTTGTCATCCTCAGGCAGTGAAATGTAGTGGCATCTTTCTGTATTTTTCTTTCCTTGGCAAAATGCTCAGTACAGAAACTTCCCTTTAGCTGAAGCACCTGGCCTCCTGAATTACGTTTTGTAGAATCTTTATGTGTTGTTTAATGCAGTGCATATTTGTGTGGTGTTTAGGTGAGTGTGCGTGTGTGTGTGCGTACGCGTGTCTGGTCCCTGTACTGTCAGTTACAGATGAGGGTTAGTCTCATTTCTTAGGTGTGTCTGTCACGAGAACAGTTCGACAGCAGGAGAGGTGGGTGTAGGAGAGACTGAAGGTGAATGAAAAGCATGCTTAATTCTGGATTGGAGAGGAAACAGCTGTATGTGCTTTGTAGTGAGGGTGGTGTGGTTTTCTTGGATAAGCACAGCCTCTAGAAAGGATAAAATCTGGCTTGATTTAAGAAACATAAGACAGTCATAGTCTGTATTCCTGGTCCCTACTTTGGGACCCTCCTAAGGGTCCTGAGTTCAAAGTCAGCCTGTGGAAATGGTTTTCCAGTGCAGCTGCCTTTGCGTTCATATCATTGGTTAAGCAAATATTCTTATGTCTCTGGAGGTTGGGCACTTACTCTTGTCTATCTTTGATGTTACAAGAGGATGAATTAATAGTTTCTATTTTAAGAGAGATTGTTTGATGAAGCACGCTTCCAGGTGAAGTAATTTTCTCTTCCAGATATATAATGAGAAAGAACTGCTACAAGGGAAGTTGGACCTTCTTAGTGATACCAACATGGTTGACTTTGCGATGGATGTGTACAAAAATCTTTATTCTGATGATATTCCTCATGGTAAGTGTTGTCATTCGATCTGAAGCTTGCCTTGTGGCTGAGAGTATGTGCATTAAGTTTTGTGGTTTACAGGGTAGCTTTATCTAAAAACCTAAAAATGATGGGTGACTTTAAAGTTATCAGTTTGGAAGATAGTATTAAGATTGTGTGGTTTCTAAAGGATGCTGTTTTCTCTCTTGGGAACAGTCAGAGCATCAGTTCTTTGGTATAATGTATCATCATAGTTGGCCTAGGGTTCAGATTGTTTCCTGACAACTCATTCAGCTGTTTGTTACTTTTTCCACTTAGCCTTAGCAGTGGTCCCCCCTCCACTTTCTTGTAGTATAATCTTTAGTTTCCAGTTGACTCCCTAGGACCAGCCCCATTCACCTGGAAATTCAGATTCCAGTCTAGTCCTAGATTCAAATTGAAGAATCCTAGGGCAGGTTTCAGTAGAATGGTTGCCTCTTAAAAAATGTAAGTACTGGCTGGACATGGTGGTTCACATCTGTAATCCCAGTGCTTGAGAAGCTGAGGCTGGAACTGAAGCCATGAGTTCCAGCCCGGCCTGGACTACCAAGTGAGTTCAAGGCCAGTCTGAACTACATAGGAAGATCCTGTATCAAAAAAACAAAACAAAAGCAAAAACCGTAGTCCTGTAAATTTGGAAACTGTGATACTATTTCCTTTGCTTAGAGAAATACAGTTTACTTTGTTTAAATTGATACATCATTTCTCAAAATTGATCACAGATCCCTTTCTGTGTTTAAGAAACACTATTCTAAAAGTATAGTATATATAGAGTATATTATAGTTTGTAATGGAAAAGGTAAGGTATTTCTTACTACGTTTTTCTCTTTTTGAGATGAGGTTTGCTCTGTTTCCTGGGCTGGCCTCAAATTCCGGGGCTGACATGATCCTCCTTCCTTAGTCCCCTGAGGGGCTGGGACTATAGGCATGTGCCACTGCATGCACCAGTAATTATTTCTTCGGTTTCCCATTAAAACCTTATTAGTCTGTGAAAGTTCTTTCAGACTTCTATGAGGTAATAAAAGGAACTATAGAATTTGGTTTAGAGATTAGAGACTGGATTTATAGCAAAACCCAGTAATTGACTAGATTTCAATCCCAATTGACCTAGTTGAAAAAATCAATGACTAGCATCTCCTGCCCTCTCTTCACCCTTCCCCCAGGGCCTTTTCCCTTAGGTTTAGAAAAGGGCTTCTTTTTCCGTCACCTGCCTTTGTATTGCTAGGAAAAAGGAATTGTGACTCGGAAAGGTAGCCAGTTGGTGGCGCTGGCATGTGAGTGTATCTGAGGTAAGTGTATATATATGTGTAGTTTAAGTAAATTGAAATTTTTCCAGACATTGTCATTGTGAGCAGTAACGTGTTTAACATTCTTTAACATCACAGTATTCTTTTGCATTTCTCATTAGCTTTGAGAGAAAAAAGAACCACAGTTGTTGCGCAACTGAAACAACTTCAGGCAGAAACAGAACCAATTGTGAAAATGTTTGAAGATCCAGAAACTACGAGGCAAATGCAGTCAACCAGGTAATCTTCCTTTGTTTTTCTTTTTCTTTTTGTTTTTTTGTTGTTTGTTTTGGGGCTTTTTTTGTTTGTTTTGTTTTTGGGGGCAGGGTCTCACTGTGTAGTTAGGCTGGCTTTGAACTCACCATGAACCCCAGGCTGGCCTCAAACTCACAGCAGTCCTCCTGCCTCAGCTTCCCAGGTGCTACAGTTAAAGGCATGCACTGCTGCACCTGACTAGGTAATCTTTTCTTAACTTGGATTCTAAAAATTCTCTTTTCTAGGTTTGTGCAAACATCAGGTTATCTAGCACTCCATAGTAAATGTTTATGGCTTAGATGATTTCTTCATCTGTTTGTTTACATTTATCTCTATTTTGTAGGGGGCAGTATCCTTAGAAGCCAGGGACCCCAGTCCCTTTCAGTTTTGGGGGCAGGGTCTCATGAATTTGCCCAGGTCAGCTTCCATCTTGCCATCATCCTGCCTCTGCCTCTCAGAGAGCTGGGATTTTCAGGCATGTATCACCATGCTTAACTTAATGTAAACATTTTTAAAAAGCTTTTTTATTCATTCAGAGTTGATTTTCTGATAGCCGTTCTATCAGGGGAGATTTGGTGATGCCTGGTTATGTTTCTGGTTGTCACAGCTGGAGAGGTGTCATGGCACCTACTGAATAGAAGTCCAGAGCTGCTGAGCTTCTGTAGTGCACAGGACCATACCTTCGCTCCCCAGCAAAATGAATGACATAGTCTGGAGTGGTACTTGAGAGGCCAGGGCCCAAGCAGCACTTGGCACAGTACCCGCTGCTGACTGAGCTAATCTCCTCACCATCCGCGCACAGCTGTGGAATGGTGTGGGGCTGATGAGGTTATCTTACCTCTAACTTCCCTTTAGCTAGAAACAAACTTGTTTGGTTTCCAAAGAAAGCTTTAGAATGACTTAATACATATAAGTAATTGAAGCCTGTGTTCAAACTAGAATTGTAGAAATCGGTCCTAAATTTTTGTTTGTGATTTGGGGAAGTATTTTTGAAAAGACAGCAAATATTGCAGTTACCGTGCATACTTCAAATGTGCCATGTTATACGTTGTGCGTATGCAGAAATATGTACAGACATACACATGTTCAGATAAAGCATGTCTTTATAGATACAGTTCTGTAAATATACGTGTATCTATCATATTAAACTATTTTTATACTCTTGGAATAAAATGAGTCATTGCAGACCTTCATGATAGGTGTAAGCACCCACTGAGGGACAGCTGAAATATACCAGCTGGTAGTACAGCAGAAAATTGAGGGTATTTTTTTGTATGGTCATTAAAAACAGAAAAAATGGGATGCCAGGATATGCATAAGATGAACATAAGTGGTATTCACCAAATAGCAGAAAACCAGAGTTCTTTGTGCTTAATAGGTACTAGATTGGAGATAATCAAGGGATTGTTACAAATTTATAATCTAATTAAGCTTATAAACTGCATATTTTCAAAGTAGTGACTTCTAATTCTTTTTAAAATTGCACTGAACATACTGCTTTAGAAATACTTACCAACCAGAAGACAATCTTCCATGCCTGAGAGGTGGAAGGGATGTGATAGTTATTCCTTGGGACCTACAGCAGGTGTTAATATCTCCTGCAGTCCTTCCGTGTTCAGATGTCATGTATGCACTATATTCATATTATAGCCAGGTTGATTGGAATGAGGACATGTCCCCTCACCATTAAAGTTCTAAGTAAAATTGTTCTCCCAGAGACATGTTGTAGCACATTCTTTGCTGGCAACAGGCTAAGAATGTGTTTAATTTTTAAAACTGCTCATAAAGAAGGCAGCTGTCCCCATCTGTCTTCTGTTCCTGGTGTCTTTGTCATCAGCTTGTCTTTTACTTGTCTGCCAAACTAATGTGAGAAAAGTTAAACTGGCTTGTGTGGCAGTTTGGTGAGGGTAGTAATTGCATAGGGTATGTGGCATAGATACTATGTAATTTTGCCTGATTTATTAATTTTGTAACTTTGCAAAGCACCCTTCTGATGAAAAATATTAACAGATTAAGGAGGGAGGTAAAATTTATATGTAGGAATTATTCCTGCTACATTTATTTGAGTTTCTCACCTACAAGACTATATTCTCTATCAAAAATGTAACCGTAACATTCTCCATAGGTTACGACCTACTAACCTTACTCCTACTAACCTTAGTAGCAAAATTGAATGTTCTGATTTTGTTGCATGAAAAACTTAATCTTATTTTAGATATGAAACTGAGCACATAATTTCCAGCTACAGCTATATAACGTTTATTTTGTTTTCAGTGGCCTAAAAAATATGAAAATTTTTCACTTTTTCTTGTTTAGGGATGGTCGGATGCTATTTGACTACCTGGCAGATAAGCATGGGGTAGGTGTTTTTTATGATGTTTTTCAAAAGTTTCAGAGTAGTCATGATCTAATAAGGCTAATTAGAGACCAGCACTGTAGAGAAGGGTTCATAACTTACTTTAAGAAAATAATTTCCAGGTTAACTTATTAAATATAAATAAAATTTGATGTTTTTGAAACTTTAGTTTTTAAAAGTTAGTATGACAGAAAAAAATGTGTTTGTAATCACCTTCAGATGGTACATTTTCAGAATTTTTACATATTCCAAAATACCATATCATACCATATCATATCATAGTATTTTGTGTTGGTGTGCACAGAAAATCAGGAATAACAGGGAACATGATGTCATTTCTTAATCAATTGACAAGTATGTCAAAGCAGAGCTAGATTTGAATTAAAAACACTTAAAGTGGTAGAGTCAATACTCTGGCAGCCTTGTGGAATACAGTAACCCTTGACGTTATCAAGGTCTTCCTAAATCCCCAGATCGACAAGTAAACAAATGTGATACCCTTTCAATCTCCATCAGTTTTACCTTATGTTGACTTGGAGTGTGACACTTTCCAAGTGTTGTCCCTTATCTAATAATTACTTTGATGAAAGGGTGGCTGACCACTATGCACACAGTAGGTTTCTGTACTAGATATTTGGTAAATGTTTCTGTATGCTCATTTGGAGTTCTAAATTTCTTCAGTTTTGCTTTGCCTTTCTTTGCATTATTCCATTTAAAAGTTGGGGGTTTAAGCTGGGCATAGTGGCGCACGCCTTTAATCTCAGCATTTGGGAGGCTGAGGTAGAAGGAACATTGTGAGTTCGAGGCCAGCTTGGGCTACAATATGAGCGCGAGGCCAGCTTGAGCTACATAGTGCGTCCCTGCCTCAAAAAATTAGGGCCGGGAGTTTGGCTCAGTGGCTTAAGCACCTGTCTGGCAGGCATGAGGTTGTGAGTTTGATCCCCGGTGCCAGAAAAAAAAAAAAAGTTGGGGGTTTAGCCCAAGCTCTTGCGCATGCTAAGGTTAGTGCCCTACCACTGACTTAAATCCCAGCCGTGTACATGTTGTTTATGTAGAGCCACAAAAACTTAAGAGAGATGCTTATGCGTGATAGTTGGCTAAGCTGAGCCACTAGGTAAGGGACTCAAGCATCAGGTCTTCAGCTGTAATTCAAGTTTGTATTGCCATAAAGTACACATCATTATAGCTAATAACTCTTTGATATGAAAATGGAGTATTAAATCGACCAATTCCTGATATGTATTTTAAAGAGCAAGTATTTATCTGATTATAGGATTTATTTTTGGTGACAATTTGAAGGACCATTTAAAATAATTGAACTTTTCAAGGGCATTTAAGGGAAAAATGAGTGGAATTTTAAGGTGCAAAATTAACAAATGGAATTTTTTATTGTTGTTTTAGTTTAGGCAGGAATATTTAGATACACTCTACAGGTATGCAAAATTCCAATATGAATGTGGAAATTACTCAGGAGCAGCAGAATACCTTTACTTTTTTAGAGTGTTGGTAAGTACTTTTATTTCCTATGTCTTCTGTTTTTGTAGAATTCCTCAAAGCATGTATATCTTTGAGTCTGTCCACTAAATTCTCAAAAGATACTAGGAAAGAAGAAAAAAATAAAACATTTTTCAAGAAAAAAAAATGGCTATAGGAAACCTTTGTTAGAATCTCAGAATTTATTTACCTAGGATCTCAATGGCAGGGTGTGATTGAATAATATAGTACATATTTAAATTTTAAAAATATATTACAGTAAAAGACACATTACCATTAATCCCCCTCAGAATACTACCTTCCCCTTACTTCAGACCCACACATCCTGCCCTTCTTGCCATTTCTGAAGCAGTTCGACAGTCCTTTTTCCTGAGTATCTTTAGTTGCATTGTCCTGGCTGCCTGCATATCCTAAATTGATTCAAAGTGTTTCCCTTTTATAGTGGTTTTGACTTTAGGGAAGAGCCAGAAGTTGTGTGGTGCTAGATCTGGTGAATAAGGTGGATGAGCACACATTGTAATGTTTTCATGAGCCTCTGTCTTCTGGGATGGGATTCAGCAGAAACACACTATTTTTTATCACACCTCTTAGAGACACTTCTGAAAGAAGACTTCAGAGCTGCTTCAGAAAGTGGCAAGAATAATGGAATGTGTCTAAAGTGAGCGAGAATATTTTGTGGGGGGTTAATTACAATGTGTTTTTCACTGTAATAAATTTTTGAAATGTAAACATTTACTGTACATTTTGATCACAGCTTATATTAAATTGTAAAGGTGAACAGTTTCTTCATTATGTGGGGTGTAGATGAATTTAAATGGTAACTATTGACCATAAAATAGTTTATTATCTTCATTAGTCTATTTGACAGATTCCTTGATTTAGTGCTTTTGCGAGTTAAGGAAAGTTGCGTGAAGCCAAATTAAAAATCAGACCTTTAAGTTGACAGACTTTCTTCTATTTAGGTAATTGTATTACTAAACACCTTGAATATTCAGTCTGTCCTTTTATTTAGCCTTTCATTTGCAAAACTGATTCGCTACTCATTTCTGGATTAGTAAGCAAATAACTAAATTTCTGATTTCTCTAGTTAGTCCCAGAAGTGGGAAAAGGACCTCTTCACACAGGGACGTTTTGTGCTCCAGTCTTGGAAAAATCTAGGTTTTTTTGTCTCGTTGAACCAGGGCGTTTGCATTGAGCTACATTTCTAGCACCTCCTCCCCCTTGTTTGGTTTTTTGAGTCTTCTAGGTCTCAGGTTGTGCAGGATGGACGACCTTAACCTGCAGTTCTGCTTCAGCCTTTGGAGTGCTGTGATTATAAGCATACAGTGCCACCGCTTTCCCACACACACCCACTTTTAGCTCTACATCCCATAAGATAAGACTATGGTTGTTACCTTTAATTTTTCTAGGAAATTATATTTTCTTTTTGTGGGGAGGAAATAGATGATGTTAGTCATTCAAGTAATTTTTCTACACTGAAATTGCATGACTTAAAACAAATTATTTTTCTTTTCCGTTTATAAATGTGTCCTTCATTTACAGATTAGCCTTAGTTAGCTTGCAAGTGCATTGAAGTTAATCAGTGATGGTAAACTTGTAGTGACTTATCCAAAAATTCCATCAGTTTTACTTTGAATATTACTAGGGATTTAGGAGAGTAGTAAAAGTTGATTACTTTGAAAATGTAAACAGCTTAAACTAGGATTGTAAAATCAGAAGGCTGGTATGATTACAGGTACATGAAAAGAGTTGGTTATTCGTATCATTTGTTAATGCTGGGAGTGAATTTTGAGAATGAAGATTTAGTGTCACGTTAAGAATTCCAGCACAGTAAATTTATTGTTGCTGGTGAGTGAGTGAATGTGCCATTTTGCTAAGACATGGAAACTTAAGGTAACTGCTGGCAACCCAGATAGCCAAGCTCTTCTAGCATATCCATGCTTGAAAGCAGGTCGGCATGAAGAGCCAACTGTAATGACATGGAAGGGAGCCAGAGTGGTGCACGTGAGCCTGTGGGATGAAAAACCCACTGCGCTCCTACTGAAAGCTTTTATCCTAGTACACGAAACACATTCTGGTTTAATAGTGTTGCTGTATTTATTGGGACAACTTTGTAGTTTGCCTGAACATTGCTACAGTTAGTAAGTGTATACTTGAAGTCTTGGGGAATTTTTATGTTTACTGTTTTCAATTATGAAGATTTAGGTAGTTCTATCTTTTACAAATTTGAGGTTAGGTTTAAGCTTTTGCTTTGCTGTTAACTCACATCTTGTAGAGGAATTAAAATGGCTAATTGGGTAATTGAACATTCTGATAGAACACAAAATTAACATGATTTACATTAAAAGCAGTTTGTGTCTGAAGATGGAATACTTAGAAGTTATGTGCAATTCATGTTTAAATTTTTGTCTCATTTTGTGCTATGAAAACATTTGAGTTAAGTGGGAATTGTCTTCTTCCAATTGGTACATGGGCAGCGGTTAGCAAAATCAGGGTTGGAAGACTAGATTATACTATTCACATTTTTATTTTGATTTAGTTTGAACTTTTTATAGCGAAAATAAAAATTTGGTTTTGGTAGAAAAATACTAGCATTCTAGTCCAGTCAGTCAATTTTATTTTCCCGCATTAGCTTTTTCATTTCTGAGTTCTTTTCTGATAGTTGGTTGTTCTTCTAGATCTGTAGTTGGGGAAACATAAGCCATGAAAGAGCTATTGTACCTGTGATCCAAGTTTAGAATTTGACTCTCCCAATGACCTATTGTAGGTCAGTGTATAAAAATTTAAGCTGTGTGACCCTGGAATCTGCCTTTCTCATAAAGAGGCTTGATGGCTTTTAGAATGCATGGGAGAATACCTAAGAGAAGGTTGGTAGGAATTGCTTTAGTACTTCTATTTTAAAAGTTAACCTTGGAATTTCGTGAAGACTTGCCCTCATCTAGAGCCTTTGGTCTGGCTCCACAGTATGACCCATTGCCTTCTTTAAGCAGCTAGTTTAAGGAAAAGTGGTTTTACAGTATTAGAACGATTTGTGATCATATTTTTGTAGCTATTTTTTCCTCACTCAGGATTTAAGGTATATTACCTAATGATATTTAAAACTGCTTCTGGGAGTTTCAGTACAGATAGAGTTGGGTGGCACCCGTCTATGGTCCCAGGGACTCCATAGGTAGAAGGAGAAAGGTCTCGAGCTGGAGACCAACCTGGGCCAGTAAACCAAATTCTCCTCCCCCGCCCTCCCCCCCAAAAAAACTGGTGTAAGGGTGACTTCTGGCAGCATTGGGATCTAGGCTGAAGTTTTGACTTGGATGCACTCTGTTATAAAATCAGTATAAGTGATGTCTATTTCATTGATTGTCATACATAGATTTTCATATTTTAACACCTGTAATTGTAATGTGTCTTAAGTTCACTATTGGTTTTGAAGCATAAAATAATAGTTTATCTTAAAATTAATAGATCTCAGACTGAAACACTTCAATGCTCAGATTTCTTAATCTCAAACTTTTAATTCATTATGCCAGTAGTCAGAATAGTCAGTTTTGTGGATTCTTATAAGTCAGTTTTTAAAATTTCAGTGTATTTTGGCAAATGTATATACCTGTGTGATTATTACCAATTAAGGTAGACTATGTCTTGTGCCACATTGTAACCGTACTCTAGCCTTACTCTGACAACCAGTGATTGTTCTGCTTTCAATACCTTGTAGATCAGCTTCACCGGTCCTAGAATTTCATGTGGAATGATGGAGTATGTATATTTGTGTCTGGCTTATTTTTATCAGCAAGTTTTTGAGATGCTTCATATTATTGTGTGTCTCAGAAGTTACATTCTATTACTGGATACTATTCATACAGTGTGTTCATCTGTTGAACATTTGGATTACTTCTGATTTTTGTATTACAAATAAAGTTGTCATGAATATTTATGTATATGTAGTGTGGATGTGCGTTGTGACAATTAGAACTTTGGTTACATGACTGTGATTCAGAATTTAATTTATGAATGTAGTCTCTTATTTGCCTGCTCTTAAAGTTTGCTAAATGTCATTTAATACATTTGAGATAATTACTGCCATCCAAGAAAGAAACCCAATATAGGTGGAGTCTGTATTATAGTTCAGATAGCCAAAGTACCCTGACACCCTTTCCATTTTTATTTTGGTAATGTCTCACATTTATTGATGCCTCACTGACTGTATCAGTGCATTGCATTATTTGAGTTACACAATAGCTCAGGTAGATTCTGGTAACTGTCCTTATGTTATAAATTAAGCTAAAGTTCGGACGGTCCAGCTGCTTTTAATAGCAAGAGATAAAGCCAGAATGTTTGGTTGTTGGGTTTCTACATTTGGTATACAGTTTAATTTATCGTCTGTAATAGTATTTTGTAATATATTGCCACGTGAGTGCTTGGGTGAGAAGTTAATTTAAATTTCAACTTGGGTTGCAGCAATGTGTTTTTTTCCCTCCAGTACCTTCAATTCTGTTGTTCTAACACAGTTCAGTCATTTTACTTACTCCTTTGCCTTCTGAGTGAATGCCACTTTATTCAGTTTTGATATTAGCCTGGTCCTCACAGGAGGTTTGAGTTTGTCACCCTTTTTCAGTAATAGAGAAGACTAGGGTGGCTCTTACGCCTTGTGTGGGATATATACAGGATAGACTGTATAACTTTCATGATTGTAAGTGTAATTTTGATCAAGTTACACTCCTCATGCATTAGTCATGCATAGCTTTTTGGGATTTAAGATTTCTGGAAAACTAGTGTTTATTACTAGTACATAATCTTTCCGTAATTACTGTTATTAACCAGTGGGCCTCCCCCCGCCTTCATGACCCCTTCTGTTTTTGTTGCAATTTGGAAATTTCTTTCACATTGTACATAATTTTTCATTGGTTTCCTGTGTCTTCATTGCATTGATTTTAGTGACAGACTTCTAACTTGGTTTCTAATGTTTAGGTACCTAAAATTAGTGTCCATAAAATACCTGAAGTGAGTCAGGCTAAAAAGGTGCTGCTGTTTTCCTGGTTTTAAAAGTTATCCTTTGTTTTCTAATCTAGACTTAATAATATAGACATGGGTGTTTTAAATAGTTTGTTATTTGAAACGTGATCCATTGAGGACTTCAAATGGCTGGAGTTTAGCATAGACCTACAGGCAGGCATTTGAGTAAGGATAGATGAATATATGGGGTATAAAGTGTACATTGTCTGTTTTTTCCATGGTATTCAAAATACAGTTAAGTGTGATTTCTTGCATAGGTTCCAGCAACTGATAGAAATGCTTTGAGTTCCCTCTGGGGAAAACTGGCCTCTGAAATCTTAATGCAGAATTGGGATGCAGCCATGGAAGACCTTACCCGCTTAAAAGAGACCATAGATAACAATGTGAGTTATACTTCTCCAGAGTGAATCTTTAAAATTTCTGTGTACACTTTATGTTTCTAATAAGGAAAAAGCACTGTGCACTTTGGGAAAAGAAAAAGAAATTTTTAATTTCGGATTAACTTTCGTTGACCAGTCATCCCACCCCCTCCATAAAAAAAAGTCACAATGCATTAGCTAATTTTACTCAGCCTTGCAGAATGGCAGGCTTGTTTGACTTTTAGAGAACTCAGTCTTTATTCCTGTTTGAGCTACAGTGCTTTCTATACTACGGGACAGGACAGTGTGTCATTAGTGCCACCTATTACTGAAAGTCCTGTGAACTAGGTGACAGTTTTTGTCTATAACAATGTTTAGTCCCTGTTTTTTGAATGTTTTCTGAAATGATTATAATAACTTATAACCTGTAAGTGTGAGTGAGTGTGCATTATTGATTCTGTATCCTAGGAACAATGTGATAATGTAGACATCCAAGATATGACAGAGAGAAAGAACTGGGGTCAGACTTTGGTATTAGTGACCCTTCTGCATGCCTTCACGTGGCCTAGTTTTTAATTACAATTTTGAAATTAGTGTTTGTCCCATGACCTTTTCCTCATGTATTAATTTACCCTATGTATACCTTTCTTAATCCTGCAGTCTGTGAGTTCTCCACTCCAGTCCCTTCAGCAGCGAACATGGCTCATCCACTGGTCTCTGTTTGTTTTCTTCAACCACCCCAAAGGCCGAGATAATATTATTGATCTCTTCCTTTACCAGCCACAGTAAGTTACTTCATGGAATAATTTTGCTTGTAGTTTATGAAAGTAACCTAAAATATATTTCTCTGCCATTTGAATTTGTTGTCCTTCATTTATTTCCTTCTATAATCGATTTACTTGTTAATGGAAAAGCTCACATGTAACTCTTCAGTAAACAATTTGATAAAATGTGCTCTAGGCCCTCCACTGTGCTACTGATAGGGGGCTGCCTGGTCTAGCAGCATAAGCATAATGTAACAGTGATGACAAATCTTTTAGAGCTTTCAATAACAACAGCCCACTGCGGCACACACCATAGTTCTGCCCCCACTGGTATAGAAATCCTGGGACTCGCCCTAAGAGAAGAACTGACTAGAAGGTGCATGTTAATAAGGCCTCAGTGTTCCGCAGCGTGTGTATTGTGGAAGGCAGTATAGGTGATACTGAGGAGGTACGCAGGGAGGATGCACTTGGCTTCTGTGCACACACTGCTCCCTGTTACATATGGCACCTTAGCATCTGTGGGTTTTGATGCACATAAGGAGAACCCAGAGCCCACCCTGGATCCTAGGGCAGAAGCCTTTTCTATCATCTTTGCCCTGCCTGGCTTTTAGTTAATCTTACAGTGATAAAAATTCACAGCTTTATGAACAACACTCTGTTGTTAACTGAAAGTCATTTTTGAAAGTTTACTCTTCCAGTTGAGCTCAGATGCTTCTAAAACTTTTTCTTGTTTGGTTGAAGCAACAGGAAACAAGACCGCTTTATACAGAATCCTCAAATTGGAAGATAATTTTACTTCTCTGCTTCCTTTAGACTAAATATCTCCTAGTTTTATTAGGTAACAGATTTTTGGGCTCTACTACTATCTTACTTCCCTTAGATCATTTTCATTTATCCACATCTTTGAGGTCTAGATGATCAGAATTGAAACCGTCCTGTGCAACTGCCTGAGCTTCATCTGTTGAAGTGGCAGTGTTGGCCCCTGCTACCTGTGCATCCCTTACAGTCCCACAGCCCAGTAGTGCCATGGAACACTGTAGGGGTAGCTGCATAGCCTGGCTTATGTGGATTGTACTGTTAGCCAGGTTCCATAGAAACACTTGCAAACCGTGTTTTAGTCATTTGATAACCTACATGAAGTTGCTGTTACATTTTTGTTACCTGCTTGTTGTCATACTATGATTTTAATACATTGTGTTCCTTTTTTTTTTTCTCCCAGTATGGAGAAATCAAACTCAGGACCTTGTGCTTGCCAGGCAGGTACTGTGTTGCTGAGCTATATCCCTGGCCCTTTAACACGTTTTAAACAACAAAACTAAGATTTTTAACATTTTTCTAAAACGCACATTTTTTTTTACAAAAGTACAGTTTGGAAATAGATGGCATAGTAACCTTTCAATATTAAACAGCAGTGAAGATGAAACAACCTGCTTTAAAATTATTTCTGTGATTTTTCAAGCTTCAAAATGATACTCTACTGATATTTTTGGGTAGGTTGATTGGCTTTAGTAAGTTAAACTTAAGTCACATTAATAGATGTGCTGTTTCAGTGTTCATTTTAGGAAGATTTTTTTTTTCAGACTGAAGTATTTAACCTCTTTAAATTGTTAGCATCATCACCCCTGACTTTGAATTTAAAAGAAATTGAAGATACTGATACAGATGAAAAACATTCATTCAATAAAGAAGTTCTAGTAATCTTTCTTTTTTTGGTACCAGGGTTAGAACTCACAACCTTGTTCTTGCCAGGCAGGCGCTTAGGCCACTGAGCTAAATCCCCAGCCCTGTTTTTTGAGACAGGGTCTCACTATGCAGTTCAGGCTGGCCTTGAACTCACTTTGTAGCCCAAGCTGGTATTGAACTCAAAACAATCTTCCTGCCTCAGCCTCCCGAGTGCTGGGATTAAAGGTATGCTCCACTACACCCCACTTATTTCTAGTAGTCTTATATAGAAAAACAAGGAGCAATTTTTAAAAGGCATGTATTATGTTTCTGCATCAATTATTAAATGTTCTCTGAGTCTGGTAAATAGAAGCACTTTTCATAACCTGCTTTACTTTTCATGTTAATGTGGCCACTTAAGATCATTATTAATAAGCCGGGCGTGGTGACGCACGCCTTTAATCCCAGCACTTGGGAGGCTGAGGTAGGAGGAGCGTTGTGAGTTCGAGGCCGGCTTGGGCTACAACGCGAGCGCAAGACCAGCCTGAGCTACATAGTGCGACCCTGCCTCAAAAAACTAGGGCCAGGAGCTTGGCTCAATGGCTTAAGCGCCTGTCTGGCAGGTGCAAAGTTGTGAGTTCAATCCCGTGCCGCAAAAAAAAAAAAAAAAAAAAAAAAAAGATCATTATTAATATATTTAGTCACTATTTGCATTTTCTGTAACAGTGGAATTTATTTTTTGTTTGAAAGAGACACAAGGTACCAAGCAAGAAGACAGTGTATGATCTTTGCCTGTGTTCTATTTTAAGTGGGAGGTAAGGAAAGAGGTTGCATAGTTAGATATTTTTATTGGAAGTATTTTATATAATTCAAGTATGCTTCTTCAGTTCATATTTATGAATGTAGATATAATAGACTCATTCTGTCCTGAGCAGTTGTTCCTTTTTATATCTTGTCAGTAGGAGACTCAGCATTAATAACGTGCATATACATATAAAATTAATTTTTTTTCCCTTAGGAGCTGTGGTAGGTTGTATGTAATCTGAAAATTTACATAAATTGTATCTCATACATTGAAGTAAAGTATAAAGCTAGTGGAAATTTTTTTTTTTTTAAAGGCAAACTGCCTGCTTAAAGAAGATCCTGTAGGGGTAACTTGGCTTTTTTTGTGGCCTTTGACATATGGGGGCAGTATCTTTTATTTGGCAATAACCCGTGGGTAGGTTTGTGAAGGACAAAGTGGAACAAAGCTCAGAACACTTGTCGTCAGCAATTTAAATGAGTAGTGTAAGTGCTAAGAGAATTCAGTACCTGGTACATCAATACCATGGTGTTCTGACTGTGTAGGTTTAATGCATAGGAAGCCAGAAAATAAACCCAGGATTGTGTTTTGAGTGCTTCACATCACAGTAGAGAGTTCATTTATGCCTGGAATGTTTAATGGCACCATTCAATTAAACTAGTCTACTATAACCATCTTTGTGATAGACTATTCCTCCTGCTAAAGTAGGACCAGACTTGCTTTTGACATGTATATTACCCTGAACATTTACGTAAACATTTCCAAGATTGCTGTATTGTCTTTTCAGGTTTGTGCCTGAGATCAGTACCTCTTACTGTGCTGTCTGTTTTAGAAACTTTTTCACTTGTCCTATTGATAGTTCCAAGTTACACGATCGTGTAGTATTTGAGATATATTAATACTGGATGAATCTGGTATATCCAGAAAGATGACTAGTAATTCACTGTAAGAAATTTGGGGGTAGGGCTGGGGTTCTAGTTCAGTGGCTTAAGTGCTTGCCTGGTAAGTGGAAGGTTGTGAGTTTGATCCCCGGTACCAAAAACAAAAAGCAAAAGACAAAAAAAAAAAAAAGAAAGAAATTTGGGGGTATGGATGAATGAGTAAAAGAGTTCCATACCTGTCTTTAAACTATATGCATCTTATAAAAAAGATCTTCTATGAGAATTTTTAACTCAGTAATTGATGGTATATTTCTCAATATTTATGGAGATTAATCAAATGTATCCAAAAGATTTAAAAGTAATACTAGCATTCAGTTTTTCCCCTTCCTGTTCCTAAAACCTGTAAGGTTGTCCTAAGACTGATTGTGACTTCTAAGTCAAGGGTGGGAAGATGAGCTTCTCCTGAAGGACAGATTGGACCCTAACTTTGGAGTGTGTCCCGTTGGCTTCCATCCTGATGTTGCCTCATGGTGTGCTGCAGATAAAGAGGTCTCTTCCCAAACTCAGCCCTAGGAATCACTAAGACTGGCTTTCCCTGCTGCCCCTTGGTAGGGACTCAGCTCTTCTGCTCTTTGCAGTTGTGTGTATATATGTATGTATGTGTATATACTCAGAAAGGAATGTTAAATTCATCTGACTATTAGATTTCCAAGTAATAAAAAGAAACAAACCAGAAAAACGTTAAGTATTTGAACCTTCCCCTTTGAAAATTGTGTAATATAAATAAGGGTAAAAACCAAGTAGTTTGATTACTGACAACTTTGTGGCTTTTATGAAATTAAAAGAAAATGTTTAATTCATTAGTAGAAGCATTTGTGACAGATACTAGAAATAAAAAGTAATATAATCGAGATCTTAGAAATTTTAGAAATTAAAAGTAATACAAGTGGGATCTTAGAAATTTTTACAAGAAGGAAAACACTATTCAGAGATACTTATTTTAAGTAAGAGGTTCATCATCATAGAAGTACAATTAAAATAACCTAGAATTAAGACATTAAATTATCAAGCTACATTCTACAAATAGATTGAACACTTTGGTTCATGTTTCCACAGTTCATAGACCAAAAAATGAAAATATACACACCTTAGACCACAAAAGTCTATAATTTAATTTTTTTTTATAGATTGGAATTTCTGGGCAGAACATGATAAAGCTAAAAAAATTAATTATGTACCCGTACACAAACGTACAAATGTGTGAAAAATTAAAGCAAATTTAAAAGTGTTTATTAATAGGCAAATAACAAATTTATTGGATTTGGCATAAAATTTTTTTGCATTTGAACAGTGACTAAAACAACACTTCAGTGAGAAGCTGCAATTGTTACACATTTTTTGTACCTTTGGTTACTGGATTGATTTGCAACTAGATTTTCGTATCTGCTTTCAGAATTAATTTTCAGTCCGATGTAATGTGTTTTGTTTGAAGTATATGAAGAAAACAGCACCATACCTATATCTTGTTGGAAAGGAGAGGTATCGTTATAGCTAAACATCCTTCAGATAATTATAAATATTATTTTTGGTAAATACAGAATAACTCTACAAATAGTTTTTAAAAAGTGATTTGTAATATAAAATTTGAAGTCATCATTCTAAACAGTACTGGTTTTATAGACAGTATTGACTTATCTTGCAGTTGGAGTGAATCTTTACCCATGCAGCTGATAGGAAATTGATCTGGGTCTTAAATTTTGATGTCAGAGACGGGAGATGATCAGTCAGGGAAGTAAAACAAAAAGAGTGCAGTGATCCTGTGGAAGCTGTTAATGCACATTTGTGAGGCCTTAGGTTTCATTCCCGGCAACACAAAGCGAAAGAAAGACATGTAATAGAAGTATGTACTCATTCATAGTCAGCATTAATCAGTAACATCTGTAGACAGTTTTAATGATGCAGACCTCTAAATTTAAACACAATTAAATAAAGCCATACTCAAAAAGGGAATTCCATTGGTCTCATTACTGGGTCTATATTTTAAAAATTATACTCAGAAATTACTGTTTTTGAGTTTTAAAAGCAAAATACATTGGAAACTTGTCTTCTCTTTTGATATAAGTACCTGCATCCTCTCAGTTTTTCCATTTGCCCACAAAGTTGAAAATGTTTATTTGATACTTTGCAAAAATTGTTTCAGTTCCTGGTATTATATGCTCAGAAACAGATTTCTTAAGGAACTGAGTCATCCCCACTAGAAATAATGAAAATCTATGTAGTGTCATGATACCAAGTTTTAGGATACGTAAAAAGAAATGAGTTTTAAATCGTGTGTAATAAAGTTGTTGTTGAGTTTGCTATTTCTGTGTGATGATTTTATGTAATTATGTACAAAAATTACCTACTTCAAAACTAATAATAATGTTTGCCAGCTGTCCCTCAGATAAAGGATTAATATCGAAAAAATATAAAGAGCTTAAAAAAATTCAGTCCTCCAGGATATAAAGACCCAATCCAAAAACAGGCATCTGAGATGAACACACACTTCTCAGTTGAAGAAGTACAAACTGCAAATAAATACGTGAAAAAATTGTTCAACAGCACTGGCTATTCAAGAGATGCAAATGAAAGTAACACTAAAATTCCACCTCACCCCAGAAAGAATCGCTAGTATTAAGAAGTCAACCAGTAACATGCTGGAGGGGCTGTGGACAAGAAGGAACCCTTCTCCACTGTTGGTGGAATGCAGGCTGGTGCAACCACTGTGGAAGTCAGCGTGGAGATTCCTCAGAAAGCTAGGATTGGAGCTCCCATTTGACACAGCTATTCCCCTTCTGGGTATCTTCCCAAAATAATTAAAAACATCCTACCACAGCGATATATGTGTACCTGTGTTTATAGCTGCCTAGTTCATAATAGCTAAAGCTTGGAAACAACCTAAATGCCCATTGACTGAGGAATGGACAAAAAAGATGTGGTATTTCTATATAATGGAATACTACTCAGCCTTAAAGATGAACTAGAAATTTTCACTCTTAAATGGATGAAAATATACTTCTCACTGAACTAAGTAAGTCACACATATGTAACCATCGCATTGTTACACTTGTGTGACAAGCTGAAAGAAAATCTGTGTATATAAAAAATTAGTTGAGTTAAAGAAAAGGAATTTTGAGTGAAAAGTAGTTTTCACAGGGTCATCTTCAGATATCATTTTTAATGCAAAATGTTTATTTGAAAATAATAGGGCAATCATAACAAAAAGGTAGTCATATAGCAGATTTCTCTTGATTCATTGAGGCAAAAGTTTTGTGCTAATAATTCTCTGGGCAATGTTTCATGTCTATGTCTTTTGTCTTAACAATTGCTGTGAATATAACTGTATGCAGTGTGCTGATTATTGTTACTGTCCTATTGGCTGGTTGTGAAATCATTTTGCTTTGGTTTCTTTCTTTTCTTTTGTTTAAAAAAAAAGAAATATGCAATGAGTGCTTAAAAAAAAAAAAACTAATAATAAAACACCAGATCCTCCTGTGCGAGGAGGTGAGGTCTGCGGCAGGAGAATATTGATGAACGTGTTCTGGACGCATCCTGCAGTTTAAAGCTTGCCACTCGGAACTCAGACTTCAGTTTTCAGATGAAACAGTTTTTAGCTAATGCATTCTAGGTGTTCTTCCTTAGAAATTGTTTTATTATTGAGCGGATATTGATGACTTCTAGACTTGTTTGGCTTGAAGGAGCGTTTATTAAGGGAGGGTCCGTGGCAGTATCAGATAGTATTTATCAGATATTAAATTTTAAGGTCCTCTGGAGAGTGCAAGCAGTAAATGAAGGAAACCTTAGAGTACGGTAAAGTAAAGAAATAAATCAGTCGCAGCTTGTGAAAGCTTAGGAGATAAAATATTTAAACTACAACTCAGACGGCTAGGCCTTAAGCCTTGGCCGGTCTGTATTAGTAAGAGCTGTTGGTATGGAGTGAGCTTTAGGAAAGGAAGCAGGAAGCAGGTGATTGTGCTGTGATGGGGAATGGGGCTGGGTGGGTAGTTTGGGGCTTGGTTGTCCAGCTAATAGAAATGAACTTTCTGGACAAAGCATTCTGAGCTTGGCATAGTACCTGGCACTCAGATGTGCCCAGCTAGTACTTACTGGATAAATAATTGAGCAACTATTTAAGGAGTAATACGCTGGTCATCTGAACAGCAGGATTGTTAAATAGTAGCCAAGACACTCTTGACATGTGTCTGACTTCTCTGCCCTTTTTTCCAACTGCCACTGCTACCAGTTAAACCCCGACTGTAGTCATGTGCCATAGTCATATACTTCATCCTGTTGAGTTTTTCATACCTTGAATTCTTTATGGAAATGCTTGATTTTCTGATTTTCATGAGTGCTTTGTGTGTAGGTTTTTATCATTTGTTCTAAGGATTGAGTGAAAGTCATAGCTTTGTTGTGGAATGTCCTGACAGCACAACTAAGGACATTCCAAAACACCTCACTCTAAATTGGGGAATACTGGCTGGCATCCTCATTTAGATTCTCCTCTTCTTAAAGTTGGATTCCCTTTGTTTTCTTGGAAGAGACATGCTTATATGTTAATTTTTAAATATTGACAGTCTTAGGCTAGTACATAGTACGTCCGTGTGAACTGCCCCCAAGTGTTCCTTCAACTCACACCAGGTTATAAGTATAGAAAACTGAACAAGTTACTAATGTTAAATGACTTTCCTGCTTTTATCTTAGGTACCTTAATGCAATTCAGACAATGTGTCCACATATTCTCCGCTACCTGACCACTGCAGTTATAACAAATAAAGATGTTCGAAAGCGCCGACAGGTGCTAAAAGATCTAGTAAAAGTCATTCAACAGGTAAAACTAAAATTTTCATGGATCTTCTTAAAGTACTGAAACTTAGGTCTAATCTGTTTTTCTAAAGAACTTATGTGTTCACAAAGGTAAACATGTTTTAAAAGTTGGAGGGGACTGGCAGGCGCGAGGTTGTAAGTTTGATCCCTGGTACCAAAAAAAAAAAAAAAGTTGGAGGGGAGAGTTGGGGGCTGTAGCTCAGTGGTGGAACATGTGAATAGTATGCGGAAGGCCCTGAGTTCAGTTCAGGGTACCGATGGGGAAAAAAAGAAAGAAAAAAATTAGGAGAGAAATATGCATGAGGTTTCAAAGAGAAAAGAGGCTTAAATGAGCATCCATGGTCTTTAAGTCTAAAATACTCTTGCATTAGCTGTGCCATGAGTGATGACTTTTGTTTGCTAGGCAGATACTTACTGTGCACATTGTACTTGTGCTGCTCTTTTGCAAAGAATGAAGCTACTTTCGGGGAGTCATTGTCTACATGGTTTTAGAGAGGTGCCCTTTAAGCTGAATACAGTATTAGTCCCCAGATTGACCAAAAGCTGTATCCCTGCAGGTTGCTATTTAGTGAGCTTGTAACAAAGAGAAAGCAGAAAAAGAAAAGAACTTAAGTCTTTATTTGCTGTAGGAATAAATTAAATACAAAGAAGTAGTTGTTGTCCAGTAGGGCCTCAATACATTTATACCTACTGGTGGTTCATCATTACTAACTAAGAGACTTGCAGCCATCAGGAAATGAAAGCTTTTGGAATGATTATGAGAATTTAGAGAATTTCATTTGGAAGCTCTTACAACCTTAAGATGTGGTCTTAACTTAGGAGAGGAGCTGTTGCTTTGAGAATCTGGCACTGTACAAGGCAAATTACTGTGAATGAATGGTAACACAGAAGAAAATATGACGATTGGGATATTTTAGTCTACTAAAACAGGTTTAAGTAGATCTAACTGGGCATTTGATTTCATTTTTTAGGAGTCTTACACATACAAGGACCCAATTACAGAATTTGTTGAATGCTTGTATGTTAACTTTGACTTTGATGGGGCTCAGAAGAAGCTGAGGGAATGTGAATCAGTAAGTATTTTTACTTATAAACTGTAATGCTTTTACATTTTTGAATATTGTAGAGTTAATGTTGCAGTGTCTCAAGTAATGAAGTAATTCTATTGGAAATATGTTGATCTTCAAATGACAAATTATTTGGGAATGTGGTAAGGTAAATGCCATGACCCACGCGGCTCCTGAGGTTCTTGGGGTGAAGGACCGTGAGAAGATGAGAAAAATAAAGAGTGATACAAAGCTGATGGGAGGAAAGGAACTGCTCAACCAATGC
Organism: Dasyprocta punctata; assembly: GCA_004363535.1. Lineage (NCBI taxonomy): Eukaryota > Metazoa > Chordata > Mammalia > Rodentia > Dasyproctidae > Dasyprocta > Dasyprocta punctata. The sequence goes on from RJWM01004168.1 coordinate 80,150, forward strand.
TGGGCGTTTATTTATGTACCTGAAAGGATGAGGTCAGTTTCAGCAGCTCTGCCTAGCAACCCAGGCCTGGATTGTTTAGGAAACTCCTGTTTTTCTGGGCTGTAGCAGCGTTTTCACGTGGTGGACCCAGGTGCTCTTTGATACTTTCAGGTGTGGGTCATTTTCCAACTTCAGCGGCTCCCAACAGGTGAAGACATTTATCATGCTGGCATAAGTGTTTTGTTAGGGCAGTTTGTTAAAGCATCTTAAGTGTACAGATGGATCTTTAATTTCATGTCTTGAATCAGTACATACATACAATTTTTCACATGCAGGCAAGCTTACTTTGAATTGCATGTTCCAACTGCGGTTCTCATTTTTGTTTCATAGATTACATCATTAGAATTTTTCACAATGATATTAAACATTTGTTTTAAAGAAGACCATTTGTTGTTTCAAGGTTTGTAACTATTATATTGCTCGTGTTGGTTAGTAGAAAGTAATAGTCTTTGGGAGCAACTGTATGGCTACATTAGAGTGATTTTGAATTAGTTATTTTGTATGTTTTAAGAAACTGAACAAAGAACTTGAATGCAGCTTCATTTAGCAGATTCACACATTACATAACATTACATGTTTTGAACTCATTTTGGAACAAGATAGGCATTTTGCTGATAGTCTGAGATCGTATTCTCTAAGATTAAAAAGTACACAAATAGACATTCAGAAGTGATTTTTAAACGTTAAACATAGAAAATTAGAATTCAGTCTGATAATTTTTGTTCTTATGGTTCGGTAGCATCATTAAATACTTGCATTGGCGTATATTCGTTATGCTAAGTACTGGGGTTCTGTGAATCCAGAATAGTCAGAAGGCTCCTTATTGCTGTCAGTGAAGAAAGAGTATTGGTTTAATTTTATCACCTGTGGAGTAGGACCCACCCCTTTGCATTATCATCATTATCATCATCAGTATTATTTATTTGTGGTAATTTTCCACGTCTACTTTTTTCTGTCAGACTTCACTTTGTTATTTATTTTAAGCAGTATGGAAGGGGAAGTGTAATATTGTTCCAGGTTTAGTGTATGTGCTGCTGAAGCAATTGCGGGAGGTTTGTTATCTACAGCGTGTGTAGGTAGTGTATTGGATGGGACAGAAGTGATGTCAGGAGGTGGCTCCACCTCTTGAACTCAGTGGAATGAGAGATTATGGGGTGGGAGGCTTTTTTGTTTCCCCAGATTCCCTTTACTGCTTATTTAAATTTTCAGAGGCTTAAAGATAGTGTTCTAGAAAGTACCCCGGTATAAACTCTAAGATGATGGACTTGTACTGAATGGAGCTGTAAGTGAAACAGACTGTTAAGAAGTTTTTAAAAGTGCTTGTCAGCATTGTTAATTTTTCATTTTCTATTTTACATACACAGGTGCTTGTGAATGATTTTTTCTTGGTGGCTTGCCTTGAGGATTTCATTGAAAATGCTCGTCTCTTCATATTCGAAACTTTTTGTCGCATCCACCAGTGTATCAGCATTAAGTAAGAACACCCTGATTTGACATGTATTCTCTGCTTTTAGTTTCCGGGAAGCTTCCATGTATTTGAAGTGACACTTAATAGCATTCCAGTTCATTGGTGCTTTGTTTCTCTTGGTTGGAAGAAAAAGGAAGTAATTTGAGAGTAACTTATGAAAATCCTGACTTTGGTTTGAGTGCTGGATGCTGCCGACTCAGGAGATTTTCAGCTTTCATGTGTGGTGGCACAGCCTCACTTTACAGAATGGCAAGTTGGAGGCGGTGTGTGGTTTTCAATTACCTTTTTACAGAGTAAATACTATTAAACTGTTAGGTAGAGAGAAAAGTAAAGTAAACAGCTTTTAAGTGGTTTTCAACAGTAGTTTAAAGAAGTGCTAGCCCTTTGTAAATCAGAAATTCTGTTGAAAGACCACCACATTTGGTAATCATTTCTAAAAATTAAGTTTGTTTTATTTAATTATATATTTGAACTCTCATATGGTGAACTTTTATGCTGTCCTAAAATGTTGAAACATGGGAAAATTAAGGTGATTTTTAGTTGAAATTTTCTGTTGTATGAGAAAATTATTGGGGTGAAATTGTGAAATGTACATAACTTATTAGAAACTAGTTTTCCATATTAGAGTTTAAAAAATAATTACTGCCATTTGGCTACAAATGCAGTCAAATATAAAGCATAAGAACTTAGTAGTATTTTAATGTTTGCCTCTGTGGAATTGTCTGTAGACCACATTCTTTTCCTTTAATGCCATTTGTCTTACTAAGGGACCCATGCTTAGTTGCCTGTGTTCAGTGGCTGTCATTGAGGTGATCATTCAGAGTTGTAGTGTTATCCTCAGGCTGTTCTTTGGAGATAGAATCTTCGATTTTGGGCATACTGATATTTAGGCTTGCAGACATAATCTTTGAAACAAATACATTCATATTCCTGCTGCACGGCAAGTTGTGAGATAAAGAGGTAGGTGTATTATTTGTGGCGCTCTGCTGGACAGTAGATAACAATTGCATTGTTCTTTAAGATTTATAATTAGGGCTTATAAAAGATGAACATTAATTAGCATTGGTTTCTTCATGGAATTTCCTTCATTTCACGTAAGAATATGTTCACTTAAAAAAGAATGTGGTCACTTGAGTGTTTCTTGGGTTTTGTTTTGTTTGTCTAGAACTTCTTTATCCCTGTTGTGAGCCTTTTGGAAGCTGGTTCTCTTGCATGGTTAATATCTTTTTTTTTTTTTTTTACTAACTTTTTAGTATCTAGCATACTTTGAACAGTATAATATAAATAGTATAATGTTTATTCAGTGAATAAATTTCTTTTGTCTTTGTCTTAGCATTTTTACACATGATAATACTTTTTTACTTTTGTCTAAGGTACCAAGGATAGGAAGGTTTGTTCTCATTCTAGCTGGCTTTAGTAATTCTGAGATCTTTCATTATTTAGTTTCTCCCAAGTCAGTTTACTGTATTTTACCAGTAAAGAAAGTAAGTACAGTTTGTATCCCATCTTCTCAGGAGATGTATGTAGCTAAAAGGAGACAATAGAATTAGGATTGTTTCTGTAAACATTTATGTGACATCAACATCACCTGAGAATTTTTCATATTTAACTTGCTATAGATTTTTATTTTTTCCTTGATCTTTTAGTTTTTTGCTAGCCAGTCTCCAAAAATATTTTCAGGCTAAATTTGGAGTGGCTTTCTAAAATGTAGAGATTTTTTTCTTCTAATGATAAAACTTGCTTTCACTTAGGTTGTTAAACTTTTTTTTTTTGATTGCTGCCTGTGGAATATTTTTCAAAATCGGACCACTAAAAATACGTGAATTTTTACAAAAATACATAGATGAATGTGTTTTCTTCAGATACTAGAGAATATTTGAGCTGAGAGAAACCCTAGAGAACTTGTAATCCAGTGCCACACACTGAACACTGACTTTTCGGTATAGCTTTCTGCGGTGAAGGGCAGACCTTGTGTCTGCATCGTTCAGCATGGTGGCTTGCAGAGGCTCACATTTCACGTCTGGAGTGTACCAGCATGCATGCACATGTAGAAACAGTGGGACTTGTTTTCAAATACACTGTAGGTATTTATGTGAGTACAAGCACATCAAAGCATGGCCCTTCACCCTGCTCATCCTGTAGTTCTGAATAACTTTTCTCTCATTAGGACACCTCTGTGGAACCCCAAGACTTTCAGAAATACAGTTTTATAAACATTGGCTCTACAATTTTATTGCTTTTTGGCTGGGAAACTCAAGGCTTGGACATTGAGTTGCTTGGGTCCTATTAAACGACAGGACCTAGACCAATAGGTTTCTGACACTCATTACACTTTCTGTAAAGTCCTTCTCATTGTGAGCAGTTTCAGTAAACTGGTCATTTAGGTTATCAGTTGAGCCCAAGGATAAAGATGAAAAAATAAAATCCGTAAGTCACTATTTAACTCTGCGTCTCAGAACCCCTATAGAGTTTTGTTTTAGAAACATAGATTCTTTGTAGCCACCTCTAACTTTTGGGTAAGATTTACTGAATATCTTAGGTTGTCATGTATAGCAGGACTGCTGTGCCATTACCCCAAGGGTGGTTATTCCAAAACACAGCCAAAATTGAAAACCACGTATTTGATCACCAGTTTTTCAACCATGTAATTACAGCTTGCTAGAGTAATGCAGTGACAAACCAGTGATTTAATATCTTTATTATATAATGAGTAAGGTAGGCCTTTTCATGTTTTTAAAGCTGCTTTACTGGCTTAAAAATGCAGCAGCTGATAATAATATTTTAAGTCTTCATGTTGGGTTTTTACAAATACAGCAGACATCTTATTTAAGATTCCAAGACTTGGAATTCACAGAAAATGATCAACAGAACTAACGTTTGCCTTTAAACTAGCTTTCCCATTGCTGGGACAGAATACCCAGTGCTCTTAACCTAAAGGAGATGAGGGTTCTTCTAGGTCACAGTTTTGTGGTCTGCTGGCTCCAAGCCAGTAATAGGATGGCAGAGATAGAGGAAAAGCTACTCAACCCATCGTAGCCAGGAAGCAGAGAAGAGAGAAGCCACATCAAGCATACTCCTCCAGGTTACACCCCAGCGACCACTCCTAGCCAGGTCGCAGCTCCACACAGCACCCTCAGTGATGAACTCATCCTGTGGCCCAGTCACCTCCGACACGTGGGGCTCTGAGGAATGTTCTAGATCTAAACCATAATATGGATAAGCAATTGCTCTCCAGTCTAGAGGTTTTTAAACCAAATTTTACGTTAAATCACCTTGGAGAGTTAACAATTTAAAAAGAATAGACGCTCATAATAAGGAATTACAATGTGATTTGCACCCCAAGCACCACTCAAGGGATGTTAACATTGGCTACTGCAAACTTGTGCTAGAAAGAAAGGTAAGAGAAAGGGTGGGAGGGATGAAAAAAGGGAGAAAAAGAAAAATGATTTTTCAAAACAAAAACAAGGACAACTTTTTGGTAACTCAAGACCGGAGGATCTGATTTGAAAGCTTTTTGGTGATTTCTTTTGCAGTGGGCTTGGAGAATCATTGCTTTCTCTAAAGTTGTGGTTCTGCCTGCACTTTAGAATGTTGTGAGAACTTTAAAAAGAAAACTAATGATAATTGGGTTAACCCTAATCCCTAAAAAAGTACTGAGGGAGATCTTGGCTTTTATACTGTGTTAATTAATATATAAAGGTTCTCTATGTAATTCTTACGCAAAACCTTGTTTGCCGTACAGCTTCATTTTAATATGACTGTAAATCAGTTGTAAGAAATGATAAATTTCTATTGCTCTTCCCTAATGCCAGCAACATCTTACAAAAACCTTAGTAAAATATTGAAAAACTCTATATTAAGCATTGATGTGTTCAAAATACAGAGCATTTCTACCTCCACAGGATAGAAAACCGCCCTTTCAGAGTCGCACACTTTCCTCCCTCTGCCTCTTTAACACCTGGCAACCACACTTCCATTCTCCACTGCTGTAATTTCATTTCAAGAATGTGCAAAGCTTTTCTAAATGACAATCAGCGCTAAAGAGGGAGATCAGTGGTAGAGTGCTTGTCTAGCTTTCAGAGGCCCCAAGTTCAAACCCCACTACCACAAAAATAAATAAATACATAATAAGATAGTGTCCAGCATTTAGAGAAGACAAATAAGCTGTGTAGTACAGTTGTAATTTAGTAATAAAGAGCACAGAGTTAGTGGTAAAGCTATTGAAAGAGATCTTACACATGGCTGAACACTGGCAGGAATGTAAGGATACTTTCAAAAAGCTTAAAATAAGAGGAAAAGGCAGACAGTGAATAAGTGCATGAATGAATATGAAACTGCAAATTACAGTAGATTTTTTGAAGAAAAACCTAAGTCCCAAACTAGACTTCCTCCACTGAGTACTAATTATGACACATTATTTTATTCACTGACTCATGCTGGCTTCTGCCTCTAATTAGTATGTACTTACTTGATATTCTTTTTTGAGGAGGTAAGGTGGGAAGGTTGTATCTCTGGGCTCTTTTTCCTTCCCCCAAAGGACACATGTCAAATGGTGAATAGACTAGTGTAATAAAACTCATGGTTTATTAAACAACGCTTTCCTTTTGTGATTTGGAACATTTTTCCCTTAATAGATTTCTTGACTAAATGGCTATAAGGCAATAAGCACATAGGATACGGACATTTTTATAAAAGTACACATTGAGAATGTTTTTAGCAGTTTATATACAATACTGTAGATTTGTGTGATAAGTTATGTATCTGTTTACCATAAAGTATGCGGCATCTGTCAAAAAAGATTACTATGGTAGGGCTTAATTTAGGATAGCTCAGTAGGTTATCAGATATGGTGTGTGTCTGAAATTTAAAAGCTGTTCTAAAATAATTCTTGAACCCATTTTCAACTGTAGATAAAAACAAAATATGGAAGTCATATTTTGAATGTGTATGGTAAACATGTTGGAGCATACTTTAATATGATGTCCCTGTAAGGTTTGCTTTGGCTTTTCACAAAGGGCTACTCTGGCATTTGTTTAAGTTAGGAAGTCATTCTGCTGTGCTTATTTTATTAAGTAACATTTTAGATCTTCATAGTTGTCTTAAAGTGCTTATTACAGAAATAAGGTGCATTATCAGATGGTTAGTTTCAGAAGACTTAAGATGTTGGAAAATTCAGAGGATTTTCATTTGTCAATGCAGCTTTAGGTTTTCTCCTGATTTCTTTGTTTTCTTCTGTTCTCACACTTAGACGCAATTTCTACTTAAGAATTATTTTCTGATTGCTTTTCGTTGCATACTTATAAAACTTAAAAGACTAATGAGTACTTTGATGGTCACAGTCTTCAGTCAGAATCAAGGCTGTAAGTTCCCAGTTCTAATGCAGTAGTACTTGAATTGTAACTATCAAATAAAAGTTGGGAAGTCAGGTTATATAGAGACAGTTAATAAAACTGGACTCTAAATCCTTGTTTACCCAAATCTTTGTTGGGCAGTGGGGGAGGGGGTCGGAGCAGGGAAACCATCTAAAAAATGGCATTGAAGATTTGATAGAAAACCAGCCTCGAGTTGACAAGACCCTAGTTAGGTTCCTAGATCTAGATTTCTATGTCTTATGTTACTCAATGAGACCACTGGTATTAATTCCTGTCCAGTAACAACAAAAAACATTATCTGACTGTGCTGGAAACATGAACATGTTTAATTAAAGAAATTGAACCAAGGATGAAGTACTTACTTTTCCTTCGTCTTTTGAAACATTGTGCAATTTAACATTCAGCATAATGGTTTTGCAGTGACTGAGAGGGAAAACTAGTCAATTTAAAGATTCTTGAAAGGGATTCACAGAAATTTTCTTAGGTAAACTTCTTAAATCCCCAGGCGAAAATTCATGCCCCTTTGTATCTCACGTAGCTCCTTCCAGTTTTTCATTACATTTAAAATAGTTTATATATTTTGAGACTTGAGTGTTAATGCCTATGTATAAATGCTCATGTGCATGCCACATATAGTAAAATATTACACATGCATGCACAGATACCTTTGCACGGGCTGAATGATTGACTTGCTTTAGCCTTGATGAATCAAACATTGAAGTAGTCCTCTACAACGTGGCCTGGAAAAAATTAAAAAATGCAAATCGGTTGATTTCAAAAGTATGTTAGGTCAAGGTCTTCCCCCTGTCTTGCTCTCACCTCAGTTGCCATGTAAGCTATGCAGTTTACAGCTCTAGTCCACACCTAGAATTTATTGCCCAGGACTGCCTGGCAGCCAGCTTCACTGGGTCTGTTACACTTCTTACAGATGTTCTGTGTAACAGACTTACTTTGTGTAATTGTTGCATTTCTCTGTTGGATTGTTACTTGTTGAGCACCTTTTAGAACCCAGGATTTCCATAAGTGCAGACTGTGATACCTTTCCCACCAAGGCTATTTAGATGTGACTAGTGCAGTGGGAACATTTCAAGACGGCAGGCACATACAGGGACAGTGCAGACAGTCGGGGTCACATGGAAGAGAATGTGACCTAGAAATATACGAAAGTCCCTGTGCACGGCGTGTGTCAGACACTGAAAGTTCAGGCCCAATTAATTAACATTGCTGTTTTTATTGTTTTCACTGCTTAGTATGCTGGCAGATAAATTGAACATGACTCCAGAAGAGGCGGAAAGGTGGATCGTGAATTTAATTAGAAATGCGAGGCTGGATGCCAAGATTGATTCTAAATTGGTGAGTATGGTATTGGTTATGGTTCCTACTAGATGACAGTTACTTCATAGTTCTGGCATTTTTAATGAGAACATTTTATACTAATAAGAATTTATATTGTTCACTTTGTTTCAATGTATAATATAGTTCCTTGAAGGAAAAGCAACCAGTGTTTTCTTGCTGGTTAATACTGTTACCTCTGTGTCTTAGTTACTTTTTGCTTGTTGCCGAGACAAAATACCTGACGCCCAAAGTTAGGGAAGGAAAGGTTTATTCTTACAGTTTCTTGGGAGTTTCAGTCCATAAAGTGGGCTCCAAGGCAGCATGGGATGACGGGGCTACAGTTCATGGCGGCTGCAAGCTGCAAGCCACAATCTGCGCTGGTGAGAGAGAGGGCAGAAGCCGGGAAGCAAGCAAGAGGAAGACCCGCCTTCCCTTATACTGTATCTCAGCTCCACCCCTGGGAGGGTGTAGCAGTCACGTCATTAATCCTGGTGCCATTAATCCTGGTGCTAGACAACAAACTGATCACAAGTGTCAGACTCAGCCCCATCAAAAGTATGAGGACTTGGGGGTACATAGCATATCCTATACACTCTGCATGGTGTATAGAAAAATATGTGGAACAGTCTTAGATTATTGTTACACCATGTTAGTAGCTGAGTGGCAATTCTAGTCATTGACATTGACAGGAACAATCTCTTTCGCTTTCATTTTAGGGCCACGTGGTAATGGGTAACAATGCAGTCTCACCCTATCAGCAAGTAATTGAAAAGACTAAAAGCCTCTCTTTTAGAAGCCAGATGTTGGCCATGAATATTGAAAAGAAGCTTAATCAGAATAGTAGGTCAGAGGTAAGAACCGTACATTTTCTATTTTGTCTAAAATTTAGCAGTAATGTAACATAATTGTTTTGTAAATTTTGAGAACATGTTAATACCAGTAATGGCTGATATTGTATTTCTTTTTAAGATTAGGAAACATTTTGTTTTAGCAATTACTAAACTGAGAAAACTTTTTCTTAGAGATGTAGAATATGCATTAATCAAAGACTGAAAAAATTGTGTGTTCTTCTCAGAACTTTTTCAAGTGCTTGAGATACATGTTCTGTCTAAATCTAAAATAATTTGATAAAAATGTTGATGTTACCTATTCTTGCTGGTCTTATGCTAAATTTTATTTTTTATTTGAGATTTATATTTGACTGTTAGAAAATCATTCCCCTTTTGGTATGGAATCTGCATATCAGATGTTGAAAGAACTGAATGAACTCTGGGCTTTATGACTGTATGACTAGAAAGCAGAAGTCATTAGGAACAGTTGTGAGACATTCGAAGACTCCATTCAATGGAGGTTTTAGGAAACAGGTTTGTGTCTTCAGGATAGTTCTTTAGTTTTAAAAGAGAAAGACAAATTAAAAGTTTATGTTCCAACTAAGTCTAGAATCTGAGAAAATAACTTCTGTGTGTTTTTGTTTTTGCCTTTTAGTATGGTTTAGCATCCGTTTCTATTGATTATTGTTCCATTGTTGATGATTCTGTTATTGTTATACTGTATCAGTGGCTAAAAACTGACCAGGTATTTGTGTTATAGCACTTATTTCTATGTTGACTGAGAAATTATCTTAATTTTTTTTTAACCATGACAATTTCTCTGTACATATTTTAGGCTCCTAACTGGGCAACCCAGGATTCTGGCTTCTACTGAGGAACTATAAAGAAAACATGGAAAAAACATGAAATAATAAAATCATTATGTAAGGAGTAATATACATTTTAGAAGCAATTACTGTTCGGGGTAAATTTTGGAGAATTTAAATAAAATTGGCTGTGGTTCATTGTATCTTGTTGTGACTGTCCTCATGTGTACAAGTTTTTAACTTTTTATTCTGGAAGAATTACATATGCACAGAAAGTTGCTGAAATAGCTTAGAGAGCTCCGTGAAGCTAAACCCAGTTTTCACCCCGTGTTCTTATCTTATGTTACTGTAGTACAGTTTCAGGACCTGCACTAACATTGGTTCAGGGTGTGCGAAAGGCAGAGCTGTGATTCAAGTAACTCATTGCAGTCAAGGTACAGAACTTTCTTCAGGTCTTCTTTCTACCCTTTTGTAGCCACTTTAATTTCTGGCAACCACCATTCTGCACCATCAGTGATTTGTTACTAGAATGTTACAAAAGTGGAATTAGTGTCAGCCCACTGTGTCCATAGGTACTGCATCTGCAGATTGAAGTATTCAGTAAGTTGGCAGTGAACATATACAGTCATCTGTCCTTGTGATTATTCCCTGTGTAGTACAATGTAACAACTCGCATAGCGCTTACAGTGTGTTAGGGGTTATAAATAATCCAGAGATGACTTAAAGTACACAGAGGATGTGCATAGTTTACATGCAAACACTACTCTGCTTAAGGGACTTGAGCTTCTGAATTTTGTAATTCTGTGCGGATGAGACCTTCTGAGGTTGGTTGGTTTTTTCAGTGCCTTTGAGATCTTTCCAAATTGTTTTATGGATTAGTGGTTAACACTTTTTTTTATTGTTGAATAACATTCTTTCGTTATACATTACATTGTTCAGCCATATGGACATATTGAAAGACACTGATTGTTTCTAGTTTGTGGCTTTTATAAACTTACTCCTTCATTTCTTAAGGCAGTTCATTTGTCATTCACTATAGTTATTACAAAGCCTGAATGGGGGCATAAGTTGAATGTTATCAATGCTTCCCTGCATGTTACACAGAGTTCACTGGACACCTAAGGATTTAGGAAGTAAAGCCCTTATTAGGTTTCCTTTACACAGAGTGGACTGATGCTTAAACACAGAACTCTCAATACTAAACTTAACCCAGGTGTCCACATCCTTTGTATAAAATGCCAGAGAATAAATATTTTAGGCTTTGCAGGAGATAGATTCTGTTCTCTGTTGTGTATCACACAAGTGTGTGTAAACAACTGTTTTTGATCGTTTTATTTACAGAAATACCTAAGTGTCAGAATTGGTCTTTGTTGTAGTTGTAGTTTTCAAGGGAATAGATTTTATTACAAGCACATAAATTATAGGATTATTTTATAATATTCACCCAAAAAGTCAAATACAGAAGAATGCAGGTGATCTCTCCACACACTAGAAACCCAAAGAATCCAACTGAGGGCAGCAGTTCTGCTGAAGGCTTGCAGCCCCTGGCAGTGTCCTCCCTGAGTAGCCGGAGGCCTAGAACCCACAACAGTGTCTCATGCCAGTCTGTAACAAAGACCTGCATTGGGAAGGCCCCAAGGTAATGGAAGCTAGAATGTCTGTGCCAGTGGGATGAAGGATCTGTGCCGGCAAGCTGAGAGATCTGCACTGGAGCCAGGAAGTGACGCTCAAGGTAAGGACCAGCGCTCCCCTGAGGAGAACTGCAGCCATCCTCAGCGACAGCGAGGATGTGAGCTCCTTTGGTGATGAGAATAGCTGAGTTCATGAGGAAAGCCAGTGAGACAAGCTTCTCCAGGAGGATCAGCAGTGCACCATCTTGCCCTCCAGTTCTCCTTTTATGCTGTTGGCAGCAATCCTCAGGTGAGCCTTCCACACCCAGAACCACACTGATTAAATTCAGCTGGGTGTTACACGTTGCTCATCACCACAAGCTTGCAGCTGCAGGCTTCTGAATTGTATTCCAAAGGTGCCGAAATAAGGGGCAAGGTTACCAGTGAGGGTGAGCCAAGTGCTGATTTACTAGTGTGACTACGCCAAATATGGAGCTGGGAGATAGGTACAGAAATAGGTAACGGATTATTTGTAACACAAAATGATCAAAGTTCATAGAGAAAGAACCAAGAAGTCACATCAGTAACAAGATAGAAACATCCATTTATGTGCTGGTTCCATGTTTCAGTCCCTGTCTATAATAAGCAGAGCCACAGTGAGTTATAAAACTATAGAACTGCACATGTTTCTCAGGCTGCAGAATAGTGAGAAGGACATTAAAAGCCTTATGTTTGCCCCTCCACAGTGACTTGGTCAGATGTTCTTATTGCAAGGTAGTGTTATCACACTGTGTAAAAAAACATTGGCTCCACCAAGCTATGTTAGTTGCAAACAAAGGTTTCTAGTTAACAGTGAAACTTACAAGATGTGTCCTCATGGATCGGTAGAAACTTGGAGGAAAGAAGGGAAGTAGGAAGCTGATATTGAACATCGACTGTATAGCAGTCCACTTACGTCCTGTTCTAAACAACCCAAAGGAGAAAAATCAGACTTCTGAATTCCTCATCTAGACTCGGAAGTACTGAAGTTTTTGTGGTGTTTGTGTTACTGATGAATAGGCACCTCAGGTGGTTTGCTGAGGGCCTTGCCTCCCAGAAATGAAAAAAAAAAAAATTAGTAAACAGGTGATGTAGTTGTCCCGGTGTCCACTCTGTAGTCCTTAGGGTTAAATCTACATGTTTATTAGGTTGTGAGTGAGGAGCTGGATACTCAATTCAGGTTTCAGCATTGTTCCCTTCCAGTAAGAGCACAGGTTATACTCCTTCCCCTGAGCTGTATACTTGCAGTATCATTACCTCCACTGAAAACCTCTGGATCATAAAAAACTGAAGAACACCTTTTTGATTTTGTCACTTTGCTTTCTCAAGATTACTATCTTAGTTACTTTCTCAACACTGAGACAGAAGTACCCAACAACCACCAGTGAAAGGAGGAAAGATTTTTGGACTCAAAGTTTGCAGAGGTTTCAATCCATGGTCTGCTGGCTCTAAGGTGGCATGGCAGAGGAGGCTTGCCGGTGGCTTGGCAGCAGGAAGCAGGGCAGAGATCAAGGAGGAGCAGGTATATCTACCACTCCTGGTCATGCCACTAGTGACCCACCTCTTCCCACCAGGTTCACACCCATCTGTGGGTTCATCAAAGCCATGATCCAGGCACCTCCCCAAAGCCCCACCTGTGAACTTGGGAGACTTTGGTGGGGACATCTCATAAGTCAGCAATTACCCCTTATGTGAAAATTTGATGTTTACTTTTTCTGTTATTCTTTGTTTTTTGCTTGCTGCTTCTCTTTGAACTTTTGAGATCATGCTGCTCCAGGTTACTAGTGTCAATTGGAAAAATAGAGTAACTACAGATCAATGGCCGTTTTTGCATGTTTCCAACATTTGTTCATTGTAAAAATTTTGTAGTTGTGGATTTAATCTTGAATTTTGATAATAGGTAAACTATTCAGTAAAATACTGAACAAAAAATAGTTTTCTTGTTTGTGCACTGTATTGTCATTCCATAAACAGGAAAAATCTATGTATTAGCAGCTTTTACAGAGAAATCAAAAAGTGTTTGTGAAGTTTACATGAAATAGATACCTGTAAGACAGGTGTGGTACTGCATGCCTATAATCCTAGCACTCAGGAGGCTGGGGCAGGAGGATTGCAAGTTTGAGCCCAATCTTGGTAATTTAGCAACTTAATGAGACCCTGTGCCAGCAACAAACCAAATAAAAATTGCTAGTTGCTTGTGTGGCTTACATTTTTTTTCTATGCATTTATAAGTCTGTGTCTTTTAAGAAATTATGATGAAGCATAACAAAAGTAGTGTGTATGTTTTCAGGAATTGGCATTGCTGCTCAGTGTGGGAAACAGAGTGGTCCCAGAAACTAAAGAACCTGGACTGCTCAATGGGTATATTTTCCTCTTTGCCCCTGAAAAGCCACTAGCATGTCTTTGTGCTGAGAATTTGTGTTGGATTGATAGCTGGTGGTCAACTTGTAATACCAGCTGAACTGTATCAGCATGGTGCTGAGTGTGGATGACCTGTCTGAGAATTGTTGCCAACATAAAAGGAGAACTGGAGAAGTAGTTGTTTGGTGCTGTTGGTTCTGTTGTCACTGGTTCTCCTGGAGGAGCTTGTGGAGCTTCTTTCTTGATATAAACTTGGCTGTTCTCATCATCAAAGGAGCTCAGGACCTTGTTGCTGAGAATACCTGTGGTTCATTTTGGGGAGCTCTGATCCTTACTTTGAGCATTGCTTCCTGGTTCTGGAGGGGAAGATGGGTGCTGCTCAATCTCCAGGACAAGCTTGTTACACTGGCTTGGTGATACGAACTCGATTGTCATCGTCAGAGGAGCTCGGGACCTTGTCACTGAGGATGGCTGTGTTACTTTTGCGGCGGGGGAGTTCTGTCTCTTCAAGTGTTGCTTCCTGGCTCCAGTGCAGAACCCTCAACCTACTGGCACAGATTCATTGACAGACTTTCTAGCTTCCACTGTTGACCTTTGGGCCTTCCCAGCACAGATCCATGAAACAGACTTGCATGAGTCATTGTCATGGGCTGTAGGTCTCCAGTAGGACTCGTGGGGGGTGTTGTCATGGGCTCTAGGTCTTTAGCTGGACCCATGCAGGACATTGCTGAGGGATCCAGGCCCTCAGCTGGATTTCTGGGGTCTTGGTGTGTGAACAGATTTCCTGACTTCTTGTGTTTAACTCTGGGTGACTATTATAAAATAATACTATAAATCATGTGTCCCGTATGTAATTGTTTCCCTTACAACCCCTGACTACAATAGAATTCCTTGTCTTTATGCTTTAATCAGGTGTATGTCCCTAATAAAAATGTCAGGTGTAGCGTCTTGCCAGCCTGTGTCTAGTTGAAATCACGCTGGTGTCCTGTGACTTGCTTTCCACTTCGTGGCATTTTCAGCCGCAGCTCACATTCTCCTCGTGCAGCATACTGCGTGAGGAGATTCCTAGCTCAGGTGTAGGTGGTGTCCAGTCCTTGCAGTCTGGAGCTCCGGAAACTGGCCTGACTGGTGAGTGAAATCTACTTACATGGACTATGCTTGCTGCTGTGTATGAGTTATTTTCTACCACCCAGGAATGTGTCCCATTTGACTTTTTCTTTTGCCTGTTATTTACTGCCTTATGTGATTTGTCTTCCATTAATTCTGGAAAATCAGCTCTGGGTATTTCTTCCTCCTCGTTTTCCTTTCCAGAGTGCTCACTCTAGAAAAGTCTCCCGGTGTATTTTGATCTCAGATCTGTGCAGCGTTGCATCTTAGGTGACACCTTCAAGTCTGAATGCCAGTTCACTGTGTCAAGTGTGCTGTTAGATATCCTCAGTTTTTCAGCACAGTGATTCTTCGTCTTTCCTAGTCTGATTTTAAAGTCCTATTTTACATGTCCATTTGTGCTCTCTAAACTTCTGTTTTGTGTTTGGGATCCATTCTCTGCACTATTCTTGTTAAGGCTGGCATTGTCCTTTCATGGGTACAGTAGCTTCTGTACCAGTCTCCTGGGCACTGTCTTGATCCCTCTGCCATCTCTGTATCAATGATCTTACCAAATCGATTGATTGTCTTTGTGTGTGGGCAGGGGGGTACTGGAATTGAGCCCAGGACCTGCACATTGAGCTACATCCCCTGGCCTTTTTTATTTTTAGATAGCGTCTCACTAAGTTGCTAAGTCTGTACTCAAACTTGGAATCCACCTGCCTCAGTTTCCCAGGATACTGAGATTCCAGGAATTCAAATCTTATTGTTTTTCTTCTCTGGTTAATAGCCTTCGATGACTCCCCTTTTTGTTAGCCTAAAGACTGATCTTTATACCCTTCATTATCTGATGCCTTGCCATACCAGCGTCATTTTATGTCAGCCTCCAGCTCCGTTGGGCTTTCCTCCAAATCGGTGGTTTCAGGCTGTGTTGACTGCAGCAGAGACTTCGCCTCATGATCTCTGCTGACCACACTGATAAAATGGATGTGTGTATGTGTGTGTGTGTGTGTGTGTGTGTGTGCATATGGAGCTGATGCAAAGTTTTTGTACAACAACACAATGTGTGATTTCTTGATAGTTTACTCTCCTATGCATTTAGAGGTGACTGCCCCACACACTGGTCCTACAGCCTGATAACCAGTACCTTCCACCTCTGAGAGGTGGTTTGAAAGAGCCACGGTCATTGCACTGCTGTCCTGTCTCCCCTGTCCTCGCTCCATACCACTGCTTCTGGTTTGTACTCCCTTATCCCCCAGAATTGAAATTCCAAGGAAAGTGTGATATTTTTGTCTTTCTCAAGGAAAACGTTCCTTATCTCCTGATAGGGCTAGATTCTCTGTTGCAGTCTCAGCCTCGTGTGAATCATTTCACTCACGTTGGCTGCCGAAGGCCTGTTCAGGGTCACTTTCACTTGGCTCTGGGTGACACCTGTCTGGTTCACTGTTGAGTCCCTAGCGTCTGGCACATGTGAGGCCATCAGTTACTGAATGAGTGTTTCCAGAATAATATCATGGAGAGAAATGTGGACTTAAAGGTAGGAGGCTGAAAATTCTACTTGTCTAAAGACCTTCATTTCTTTCTGTTGTTGTTAGGTGACCCTAACTAAAATTATGTGTTTCGTATTCTTTGATTTCCTAATCTGTACTCCCTTTGGCAGCACGTGTACTAAAATTGATATCCTAGTCTGTCTCATAACGTGACGTATTGACTGCTTTTTGTGCCTGTTTGAAATGAGCACCAAAATGAATAGGTAAATAAAGCAAAACCAAAACTGCTGTCACAGCCCTTCTTCCCCTGAGTTCACAGCAGAAGTCAGACAGATGTGAGCAAGTCTGGCAGCTCATTGCCTTGCTGGGAAGACAGGCGTGTGCTGTGACATACTCTGCTGGTTAAGGTCAGTGGAAGCCTTGTTAAAAGTTCCTCAGATATTGCAGTGTATGAGAAGTTTTGAACCTTCTGCTCTTGGCTCCGTCTCGGAAAGGCTGGAAGTAAAATGGAGAGGCAGACACACTGTGATCTCCCAGAGGACACATTCTTTCCTCAGCTTCCCAGTGGTCGGGAAAATGGCAGAACTTCCAAATCCATGAACTGTGGACTCCTGTTATTTGCTATTTCAGTGCAGGCTCAGATCCCCGTTTTCCCCTAGCTGGTGGAAATGTGTTCAAAAAGGGAAGGTGAAGAATCCTCAGATTGCCGCAAGGCCTTGAGGCTGCTGCGGAGAAAATCCCTTGGTCCTTTTGGCGCTGCCGTTGAAAGCCTAAATCAAGTCTGCTTCAGCAGTGAAGTCATCAGAAAACTTGTGAGCGGTAAGAAAACGACGCAAGGTCAGGACAGGACTTTGAGTGTGAAGTCTTCGAGGCTTCCAGCGAGGCTCAGGTTATTCCTTTGAAGACAGCCCGCAGCGAAGCTGTTCTGTGTTTGCATGCATCGTTGGCCTGGCACGTTGATAATCCCTGCAGAGATAAAGTTACCCAGAGAGGTAGCACAAACACTGCTTCTTTGCTAATTTTCCATCGCATACATTTAATAAACTGTTTGACTGTTAGAGTCTGCAAGGAATAACATTAAGTGATCTCCTATTTTGGTTGCGAAACTGCAGCTCCTGTACTGCCTGCCTTTCAGTCTGGCTAGACTGGGAGAACACCGCCAGATTGCATCATTTGGCGTTTAAGTGTCCTGAAGGCAATGAGAGGGCTAGGAGGAAGGTGTTCAGGTTGACACTGTGAGCAGAAACAGCCTGGCCACTTACGCGCCACCATTCCAGGTGGGTAGCTAATATACCTGCTTGTGTGTATGTGAGTGTAGCTGTTCAGGGTCTTCCTTCTGGGATTCTAGGTGATTGTTGCTAGGAGGCAAAGGTGTAGAATGCATGTATGATGACACAGGAAGATAATTGGAGCACAAAAGGACATTCTTTAATCAGAATTTGCAATCTGACTAAAGCAATTTGGCCAGCACTCTGGAAGGCTGAGGCAGGAGTATCCCATGTGGGGACCCAGTCTGGACAGTTTCACAACTTAGTAAGACTCTGTCTCAAAATAAAAAGGGGTGGAAACATAGCTTGCAGTGCAAAGCCTCTGGGTTCAATTCCTGATACCTCAACAAAAGAACAAAATGAAAATGTGGCAGGCAGACAGTAATCAAATTCTACCGCACCGTGCGTCTCTATGGGTGTTTCTTCAGTTGCCTCTTCCCTGCCCTTCTGGCACGGTGACTGTGCCCTGTCCCTGTGTACGTCTCACCATGCTTATCACTGCTTAGGGGCGCTTACGTGCTGTCCTGTGTTCAGGGTCCCCAGGAGGTTGGAAGACAGTGTTGCTGTGCGGCTCCAGTTACCTCTGCTCCACTGGGAACACTGCAGAGGGGAGCGTGCAGTGCGGCGGCTCAGGCCAGAGACGAGGCCCAGCCCTGCACAGACCAGGTCATGCTGCTTCTTGCCACCATCCTGCACCCCAAGCGCGGCCCGTTGCTCCCCACAGGGCTGCCGTGGAAGTGCAGTGGCACAGCCTGGGCACATGTCCCCGATGAGCGGTAGCATCCCTGTGTCGCTACCACAGATGCTACTGCTGTGTGAAGGTGATAGCCACAGCTGCAGAGGCTGTGACCAGCATGAGTGCCACAGTTTCTAGCATTGGTACTATACCTCAGGTTTCTGCAGGAGAGTTTGTATATCCAATGCTAGGAAATAGTGTGCTGGTTCAGAAATGGGAAGGCCAGCAGGCCTCCTGTCACAGTGGGTGACAGAACTAGACCCTGTTCTCAGTTGTCTAGCAGTCCCCTTGCTCTAGGATTCTGTGAGAATTTGTAGGATGCAGATAAGTTTGCAGTGTCAGTAATGCTTCTAGTTGCTTTGCATTTCCATCTTTACTTAGCATTTACCTATGGTCATTTGCAGCAGTGTGATGTGTCTTGGGCATTAGTGTTCAGGTTTACCTATGTGGTCATTTGGTGACCTTTGCTTGGCTGACCATTAGTGATTTAAGGAGCTATGGGAAGAACAGATGACTAAAGTGAGGAAAAAGATAGTAAAGTTACTTTTTCTATAAGATGCTACATTGCATTATTAGAAAACAATGAAATTTTAGGTGAAATATAAAAAATTTAAAAGTAAGTTGGGTGTGGTGGTGCATGCCTGTGATCCCAGCACCCTGGGAGCTAAGCAGGAGGGTCTGAGTTTGAGCCCAACCTGAGCAGTTCAGTGATTTAGTGAGACCCTGTCACAGAGTTTCAAAGGTGGGATGTGTGGTTCAAGGTACAGGCTCTGGGTTCAGTCCCCAGTACCATAAATAAGTAAATAACCAGCTCACTCCCTTCCAGAGCATCCAAGAAAGAAAAGCAAAACAAAACTTTGGCATCTCAATATTTGAACAGACAAGAAGAACTGTGGGGTTGTCTGTCTGCTCAATTACCCTCAGAACACTGTGCTCCAATGTAGGAATGCCAGTGGGACGAGACACAGTAATCCTAGATGCACCAGGAGACTCGAGGGTTTGTGCGTTTGAAACTTATATTCTACTATAATGACTAAATTGCAGAGAAGCAGAAGTAATGTGTGTGTGCTTTTGTAACTACTCAATGTTTTTTTGGTTCTGTTGTCTAGGAGTGAACAAATTCCTTTTGTTTTTTGTTTGTTTTTAAATGCTCTTAAGTTTTATAAAATACAAGAGAAAAAAGTTAACTATATTAGAACAATGTAGTTCCTCAAAATAAAAATGTCAGAGGCATGTAAAAGTATAAAATAGCCTGCTGTGTTTCTCCACATTATGTGTTTAAACTGGTGGGACTTTTTCATCTTTAAACATTGATTTTATTATAGACAAAAGAGAAGTAAATGACCATGATTAAATCAACAGTAGATGAAGCCTCGATATTAACTTGCTTTTGATTTTAATTTATGCTAGATTCTTAACATATGACTGGAGAAAAAACGTCATTCGGGCATTTGTTTTTCTAGATCTCCCAGCAATGCCTCCGATGACCAGCAAGGCTGTGTAGATCGGGAGGCCTTTATCTGCGCTGCGTCCTAATCATCACCCAGGACAGGTTCCGCCTGGCACTCCTGCTGGGAGGCTTTGTGTGTGGGCGTGTCGATGTCTTTCAGGAATGGATCACAGGGACCTGCAATTCGGAAGAAACCGCGGACAGAATCAGATGATGCCCGTACAGCGCCATGCCCTTTCTGGCTAAGACTTGATGAGTAATACAGTAATAAACTGACAAAAATAACTTCATAGCTGACTTTTTTCTATTATCTATGCTCGTAACTTTCCCTGAAAGCAGGATTAAAATTATTCTTGATCATTTTAATGGCTATCATTACTATAGGTGATAATGAATCTACACACACAGGTAGAAAAGTCTGGATTTTTAGTCTCAAATAAGTAGGGTTATGCAATCAACACAGCACTGTTGTGCAATAATTAAAGAATTTTTAAACTGAAGATTAAATTGGAATGTTGTTATAAACAAAAGGGAATTGGCCAACATTTTTCTTTGCATCAAAAGAAAACGTTTCTAAAAATACGCAACCTTTTTGTGATGACCCTTTAGAATAACCGCAAGCGCCTCCGTGCAGGGGACCTTGGGCTGCTCTTTGACCTGGTGCCTTTGACCAGGTGGTGAGAAGAAGGTGCCTGCATGGCTGTGTCCTCACGAGCCTGCCTCTCTGCGAGTGAGCATGGCTTGCCTGAAACCTGCCGTCCCAAAGCCATCCTCTGAGCTGCGGATTTAAGGATATAATGGTTACAGTCGTTTCCCATTTCTAAACTTTATTTTACCATTTGAGGCAAACACGGGCCTTTCTACAGTTACCAAATTAAAAAGTGGCACTGGTGAAACAAAAAAGTGCTTTGGCTGACTTCTGTGTTTCAGCTTTTGAAGATGTCAGAATCAGGAAAGAGTAGGCTTGAGAATTTACCTCATTTTAAGTGTAATTATTGACCTTAGCATTCGATCTCTTTGCAGTGCAAAATTGATTTAGTTTAACCTCAGTGTCCCAACTTCCTTTAAAGTGCAGTTGTTTTAAGGAGTACAAAACTCAGAATTACTCTTCTACTGTTTTATTCCACCTTCCTCCTCAGCCCCATGCCAGCCGTGCATCTATCACTGCCGCTCCTGTCGCTTACGCAGCCCCCAGACCTAGGTCTCCTCCTGTTCTCCCTCACCCGAGCAGTGGAAGGCACTCTGCTTTTCCCTCAGCGGTAGCCTAGTGACTCGGGACTAGGTGTCCCTTGGCATTTACACTGTGTGGCCTTAGGAAAGTTACTGGAAGCAGTAACTGCAGCCTGTCTTCAGGGCTGGCGAGTGGGGGCAGTTGCGATGCCTAAAGCTGAGAAATATAGAGGGGTAGAGGAAGCTAGCAGTGCTGCCCTCTGATCCCCATGGTCAATGGAGCTTCGTTGTTTTTCCTGAAAGGCTTTGTACTGAGCGGCATCCTTAGCCCTGCATGTCGATTTTATTTTAAGAAAGGGTCTCCCCAAGTTGCCATGTTTCCAGGCTGGGATCAAGCTCGGAATCCTCCTGCCTTAGCCTTACAGTGCTGGTACTGCAGTATGTGCCATCCTACCCAGCTCGGGTTTTAATTTTCTGTGTTTATACTCATTTTAGTTTTGGAGGTATTGAATACTGTTGGTTTTCACTGATGGAGTAAGCCGCTTTGAAGAGAGTATAGGCCGACTGAAACAAAAAACGTGCTATTCAACATTCATAGAACTAACAACTTTAAGTATTCTGTCTGACTCACGTGAGGGAAAAACATCCTGAGATAAGATGGATCAGAGGGCCTGTGACTCAGCGCAGATATCCAGGTCTGGGCGAATGCTGCTGGCCGCGTGTCGCACTGCAGGCAACAGAGGTGGGGCGGTCCAAGCCACGGGCTGCAGACCCTAAGCAGCACCACATCCAGCCTGGTGGAGCAAAGCGAAAGCTCCTGGAGGGAAATGCTTGTGAAGGAACCGGTAGGTGTGGAAACGGACGGGGTGGGGCAGGCAGCCCCTGCCCCCCAGCACTCAGTTGCCTCGTTAAGCTGTTTGCCCCGTCCCAGGTCAGGTGTCCTCTGAGACTGACTTCCTGTTGGGCTGGTCAGAAGAGCCCCTGAGTAGAATTTGGAGCCTGAGGCCTGTCCCCAGGACACAGGACCCTCGGGGGAGCCTGGATGTGACTGGTGGTGTCAGGTTTCAGTCCCTCCTGGAACAGAGCCTCTGACACGAACACCAAGCCTGGATCTCATGGGCAAGTCCTGTCTTGAGCTTTTCAAAAAAGAAAATATGGAAAACAATTGAACACCCTTAGGAGTTAGTAAAGGAAGGAACAGATCCATGTGAATTAGATGAGAGCCCTGCTTTTCTTGTGCAGTGGGTGTCTGAACTTCCTTGAAAGGAGCAGGACAAGTGATTCGGCTCAGCCGCCTCTCCAGGTCCTGCTGGCCACGCAGGGACTCTGAGCCCCTGGGTACTGCCTCCGGGCGCCAGCAACAGCCGGACAGCCTGGCTGCCCCTGTCCCACCGAACTGGGCCGCCTCTTCCTGCGGGCTCACTGGTCCTCCGCACTCTGCTACCATGGCCCATTCCCACCCTGGAGTTTTACATAAATGTCAGTGAGCAGAGCGTCCCACTCGGACAGACTGACCGGGGAGTGTTTGAGGGGGTTGTTTCTGTGGATGTGGGCCCAGTGGGTGCCACCTGTGAATCTGTTCCTGGGTCCCAGTGGCATGTTTCAGAGCTTCCTTTAACCCTGCCATTGATGTTTCCCTGCTGGACCATCTCCTGAGTCTTTCCTCCCTGGTTGTTCCGTCTCACTTCCTATACCACCAGCATTCTCTCACAGTACAAGGGTCGCCCAGCTGTCAGTGCTAGGGTCACTGACCAAGCCGTCACCTCCATCCAGGGAAAAACAACGCAGGTGAAGGCCAAGAACCCTGCAGCCACTGGGACAGGAGGGAGCAGGAACGGGAAAGAAGGACGCTCCTGGCTGGTGCCCATCACCCCTGCACCATGCTGGGTTCCCCTGTTCTCAGCGTGATCCTGGCAGCTGCTCCTTGGGGCCCACCAGGGTGCTACAACTTTCTGGCATCAGACTGCTGGCCTGTGGGCCTTGTCCAGCATGGTGTCCCTTGCTAGGGAAGGTGGCCGCGGGGCCGCCCTTCCATGCACACCTGACCCTGCCCCCACGTGTGCAGTTTGTCAGGATGAGTTGCCCTTTGATCTTCCTGGGAATGATGGAGCCAGGGCGAGCTCAGCCAGATCCCCTACAGGTTCAAGATCCAACCAGGGTGAGTTCTGGACTCTACCAGTGCATTTGTGTAGAATTCTCATTTTAGCTAAGTTTTGCATGTACCCGCCTTCAAAGAGGTCTCAAGGGTAAGCAACACCACTAGGTACAGACAGTTGAGGTAGTTTTTCAGAAAAAATATTTGAATGCTGGGTGTCAAGTTGCAAAAAAAAGGAAATAAATTTGATTTCCACCATTGCCCCCTGCTCTGTGGTATCTTAGTTTTCTTGTCCAGAGTTACTGTGTTGTCTCTGCCGTTGGTGGGTAGGACTGCAGAGGCCCCGGAAGGACAGGTGGAGAGTAAATGAGGGGCTGATGTCCATATGGGTAGAGCAACCGTAAGCTGGCCTGCCAGTTCTACTGTCCATGTTAGGGCTCTGTGTCATGGTTGGTTTAAAGTTCACAATCAGTTCAGTGGTTCCACAGTGAATTCACAGTCAGCTCCAGCACTAACAGGCAATCCCTTAATTCATGTCGCACACCAGTCTCCTGTGCTTCCCACATCACTTCAGCCACCACGCCCTCAGTCCTCTCTCGCCCGTGCTGCTCACATCTGTGTCCAGCCTCTGCTCCCCTCAGCTGAAGCCTTGACTAACCACCCGCAGTGGGACTAAAGCCATCAGACAGGAATTTTGCATCAAAAACCTTTTTAAAAGAAATGATGCCCACTCTTCCTTTCTTGGCTTCTTCCTGTGGAACACAGAGCTTTCTCCTGAGCCTCAGCCTCAGGACTTACCATTCCTGACATGTTTTTAGTGAGAGGTAGCTGAGTCCCATCAGCGCAGATCGACCCTCCCTTGCCAGCCATCCTTGCTGGCTCTCCCCTTGTTCAGGAAGCAAGGAGCATCTTTCATGTCTTAAATTGTAACTCCCCACGTCTCCTCAACTTCCACAATTATCTTTTTTTTTTTTTTTTTTTTTTTTGGCGGCACCGGGGATTGAACTCACAACCTCGCGCCTGCCAGGGCAGACGCTTAAGGCACTGAGCCAAACTCCCAGCCCTGGTTTTTTGAGGCAGGGTTGCACTATGTAGCGCAGGCCGGCCTTGTGCTCGCGTTGTAGCCCAAGCCGGTCTCGAACTCACAACGCTCCGCCTACCTCAGCCTCCCGAGTGCTGGGATTAC